>QGOB01001817.1:0-17265 GCA_003313055.1 Termitomyces sp. MG145
GTACCCAGCAGGGGTATAGGCGTAGGTGTACATAGCCATTGAGTACAGGGTAAGGTAGAGTCTTGATATTATGTCAGGTCGCGCTGACGACGGGGGCTCAGCTACACTGGCGAGTCCTTACTAGGCGGGCTCGGAAGGCTAAGTACAGGTCCAGGGCCTCGCAGAAGCTCCGGGTACAGCTACAAGTGGTCCGGGGTGAAGTCCGGACACTCCAGGGTACAAGTAGTGACACGCGTGAGGTCGAAAGTGCTCCAGGTAGGGGAGCACAAGGGCAGGGGGTAGGGTAGGGACGTAACGGAGGGGGGAAATAGGTAGCAAAGGGGAACGGTACAGATCGGGGGTGGTTCAGGAGCGGCTAGGAGACCGGGATGGAGAGAGAAAGAGATACGGACAGTAAGTAGGGAAACAGAGAGGAGAAACAGGACGGGGAAATGAGTCACAGAACGGAAACGAGGCATGGAGACAAGAGATGGGAGATGAGAGACGAGAGACGAGACAAGAGAGAGAGAGAGAGAGAGGCAAGAGAATAGATTGAGATTGAGATAGAGACAGAGGCAGAGACAGAGACAGAGACACGGAAATACGGAGAACTACGGTTAATATCAAGACTACCTCACTTGTATGCTATCCTACAGCTTATGTACTACCCTTCTGCTAAGTCCTGGGTAGGATCCTAGCCCGGGACCGGGGCATCTGATTCCTCCAGCTAAGTCCTGGGACTGGCTCCCAGCCCCGGGGTCATGATAGTGGTCGGGGCGTGCTGGCGCAGGTTACGGCGGGCTTGTGTTAGGCAGATCGGTGTGTGGTGGTGGCGCCCCTCGGCGCCACAGAAGCAGGTGGCATTGTGACGTGCCGACAGTTTGCGGGAGGAATGTTGCGGAACGTTATGTGATGGCCAGGATGCCGGGGGTCCGGATGTGTCCGGTGACAGGGAAGCCTTGGGGTGACACGTTGGCCGAGATGCCAGGGTTCGATGATGGCCGGGGATCCATTTGGAGATGGCTGCGGGTGTTGCCGGTGCAGCATTGGGGGGTTGTTGGCGGCCCCAGAGGTGCACAAGGGGTGGGGGAGGTGTGTGTTGGGGCTGGGGCGGCGTGTGGGAGTCCGGAGATGGTGGGGTTGTGACATCACCATTTTCAGATTAGGCAGAGCTACTCATGAAGTTGGAACTGCACTTATAGTGACACACAGAGATATACCAACAGGCTTATTGTTGGATAGTGCTGCTTCATGCCATATGATCATGGATCAGTCATACTTCACACATTATTGTGAAGTGATGAATCAACAAGTTTCTGTGGGAGGATTAAGTCAATTGCCCATAGCAGAAATTGGCTCCATCAAGTTCAAAACTGACATACCCAATGGAGTGAATAATATAATACTTCACAAAGTCTTACACATCCCTTCCCTTCGAGCTAATTTGATTAGCTTAGAGATCCTCCAACAAGCTGGTGCAACAGTAAAAAGATCAACATTTGGCCTTTGTCTATCTTGGGATGGGAAAGGATTCTTACATGCAAATCTAATTGGAACTCATGGCATCCTTTATTGGATCACTTGCTTATCCACTGGGAATGTCAAGGATCAAGTTGCCTATATTGCCAGTGAGCCAACAGTGCAATTATGGCGCAGATGCCTAGGACATGAGTCTATACACAATCAAAACCATGGCAGATCAAGATCTTGTGACAGGCTGAGAAATCAAGTTTCCTCAAGAATTTGATTGCCTTTGCAGTGGTTGTGCTCAAGAAAAGTCCACTCAAGCACCACTCCCTCAGCATAGCAAAACCAAATATAAGAAAAATGAATTGTTGGTCATAGATCTTGTTGGTCCAATATCAGTTCCCACCTGGGACAATTACTGGTATGCAATGGTAATTGTTGAAGCTAGTAGACAGTATCCCACTGGAAAACTTCTTAAAACAAAAGATGAGGTCAACAACATTGTTGGTGAAATTGTGACAAGATACAAATGTCAATCTGGTTGTTTTGTGAAGAAAATATGCACAGATCATGGCACCAAGTTTGTTAATTCAGTCATGAATGCATTCTGTATAAGGAACAGGATAATTCACAAAACAATGAACCCTTACTGACCCAAGCAAAATAGCATTGCTGAACATGTGATAGCTATTTTCATGGAAATGACAAGGTGTATGCTTCATGGTGCCAAAATGGACTTACATTATTGGGGCAAGGCATTTATGTATGCTGTATACATTCAATCCCTAACTCCAACATCTGCTATGAATGGTCAAATTCTGTTTACTGAATGGTTCAAAACTGAAAAAAAAACCAGATATTTTGCATCTTCAGATCTTTGGATCACTTGGATGGGCTCATGTACCTAAGAAGGTACAACAAGGAAAACTGGAGTCAAGAGCAGTGCAAGTACAAATGCTGGGATGGTGGACCAATGAGACAAAAGGATATTACCTTGAAGATCTTGAAAATGGCAAAATCATTACATAAAGGGATGTAGAATTTTATGAAGACAACACCCTCAGTGAACTTGCACACATTGATGTTGGATTAACTCAATCTGAACCTGAGGGAATTGACAATTGTATTGATTTGGCAGTTTACCAACAATACAGACAAACCTCAATTACCCTCCTCTCAATCCAAATTGGAGGAGCCCTTGGTGCAGTCAACAGAATCAAATATTGACTGTACACCTATTGGGGATTAACAGTACCCCACTGCATTGTGTTTAACAACTCAAACTCAAAATGAAACTGTCAAGGTACCATAAGCACCTAAAAAATGGGAAGACTCACCACTACAAGCTGCTTCCACTCAAGAGCATCATCCACCACAAAAATATTGCCAAAATTTTGCACCTTCTGACTCAACCCATCATATGGCCTTTGTGATGGTCAATGGTCTATCAATCCAAAAGGCCTTGGACTCCAATAATGCTGATAATTGGAAGAGGGCAATTGACACCAAATACAGACAATTGGTTGGTTGATAAAAACATTTTTGAAGAAGTTGACAAACTACCAGAGGGAAAGAAGGCAGTGGGAAGTAAAGTTGTACTGAAGGAAAAGCTCAACAAACATGGGAATCATTTGAAGTTTAAAGCTTGCATTGTTGTGCAAGGATTCTCTCAAATCCCTGGCACTGATTATGATGAAACATTTTTGTCAGTGGCCAAGTTTACAACACTTCAGATTTTTCTCACACTGGCTGCTATGCTTGACCTCAAAATCCATCAGGTTGATGTAATTAGTGCATATCTAGAGGAAAATTTGGATGAAGACATATACATGTGTATTCCATAAGGAATAGGGAAGAAAAAGTTTTGGAAACTTCTGAAGGCAATATATGGTTTGAAACAAGCTGAAAGGAAATGGAAGGAATGTCTTCCCAATGTTCTCATTAACCTTGTCTTTGAACAAATTCATTTCAATGACTGCATTTATATCTATTGATTCAAAGGCAAAATCATTCTGATTGTCCTCATATACATTGACAATATGGCCATTGCTGGAAAGAACATTTGCCAAATCATCTCCTGCAAGAATCAACTATCTAACAACTTTGATATAATGGACTTGGAAGAAATCTATTACCATGTTAGGCTTACATGTCATTTGCAATAACAAGAAACAAGTCATCTATGTTAATCAAACCTCTTATATTGATTCAATACTGAATAGATTTAAGATGGACTCTTGTTTGCTAGTATCCACCCCAGTTCCAAGAAATCACAATTTATCTCAGTATCAAATGCCATGCAAGCAACATGAACTCAAAGTCTATTTGTAATATGCCAAAGGTATCAATTACCCCCTCATAGGATCCCTACTGTATGCTACACAAACTTAACTGGATATTCAATTTGCAGTCAGACTAGTTGCTCAATTTGCCAGAAATGTTGGAATATGCCATTTAGCTGCATGCAAACATATCCTTTGATATCTCAAGGGAATAAGGGAACTTTCACTATGACTAGGTGGTATGAATGACAAAATACAACTAGTTGGATGGAGTGATGCAGGTTGGGCAGGGGATCCAGACAATTGAAAGTCAATTAGTAGTTGGTGGTTTGACCTAAATGGAAGTACTGTATTGTGGTCTTCCAAAAAGCAGCAATCTGTTGTTGCAACTTCAACTGTTGAAGCCAAATATATCACTTCCTCAAATGCTACTTGCAAAGCCATTTGGTTATGAACCTTACTTTCAGAACTCAATTTTTCCTAAACAGCCACAATTATACATTCAGATAGCGCCAGAAGTATTGCACTAATAATCTGGTCACACATTCTTGTGCCAAACACATCAATATTTGTTACCATTTTATTTGGGATCAAATTACTCAAGGAAATGTCAAGTTACATTATATTTCATTGAAGGATATGATTGCAGATGTCTTAACAAAGGCACTATCACAAGAAGCATTTTACAAGTGTCAAAATGCATTAGGAGTAGTTGCATGGTCATTGTCAAGTGGGAGTGTCAAAGAAAATTGTCTAAATGCCAAATGACCTCATGCAACCATCATATGAGAGTCATATACTATGTACTTTTCAGATGTTTTAATGTTACATTGTTTTGAAACACTGATTACTCATAATGTCTTACTTGTTGAAAAGGGGTATATAGGTAGCCTAGGTACTGAAGTTTGAGTCATCTTTTTATTGTGAACTTCAGGTATGTTACTTACTTTGATAAAAGTGTTCTCATTAATATATCTTTTGATTGCAAACTTCAGAGTGATACTATTTGTCAAACATAATTCCACTGCATGAACAGATATGCTTTGTCAGGTAATCCAAGGGAGGCACTTTCTTCTTGTTCAGCCATTTTTTCTGGCTCAATAGTGGGCTACTGTTAACTATGGTCACCGATGAATCATACCCATACCTAGTCACTATTTTCCATATAGCTTTGCTACTTAGAGAAGTTCAAGCTGAAGTAAAACACTAGCTCATGCATGGCCTTTTGAACCATAATGAGAACTGATAAAGTGCTGAATTGATAAGTCCACTGGTATTAGCAGAAGTGAGGAAACTGAGAATTGGTTTAAATTACAAACATAGAGTAGACAAATCAAGAGCAACAGACATATTGAAATATCTTGTCCATAATTCGACGTTAACGAGAGTCATCCAGCTCATTTCAACAAATTGTTTAACTATTCTTTTGCACAGAACTCTGAAACGACACGGCGGTCACTTTCTTCCGATGATTTCCCTTTGGGCATGGATATTCAAAAGGGCTGTTGATTTCATTTCCCGCACGGGAGGGCATGGTGCTCAGGGATTGCGCATTTACTGCGGAACCTGATCATATAGCAAACTCTAGCAGTATATTGATGGAGAGAAATAATCTTTCACCTTCATTGGCGGCCAAATTATTGCCGGAGCTTGATAGCTTAAATCCAGCTTCCGTGGTGCGTTTCAATCGTTCTCTCATCTTGTGCTGATCAATTTTCTGCTGATCAACATCGACTCGTCGTATGGCCTTGAGAGATGTTTTCTGTACAAGTTGTTCAAGCAATTGTTATACTCGAGGAAGCATTAATGACTCGCCATTACCCAATCCAAAACTTCCTGGCATTTCAGTTTTGCTGTATTAGTCTTGTCATGATTACATCTTTTGGTTCGAACGATGAAATTTTTAAACGACGATCTATCTTGCGAAGCCACGTGGACCAGCTTTCTGGCTCTGTACACAGGCCATGAAGGTCGCGAAATCAATTTGACTGCGATTGAACCTACTTCTCGTATTCTTTGATAGATGAGTCAAATTCCGTGTCATTCAGATATACGCTGTAATTGGCTATCTTGTGCATAACACCATTCAGGAGGGCATTGGCTTCCGCTAGTGGATCCCGGATGTTCTCGTGTTTGTTGATAGTCAAGAAACCCCAAGGAAAGGAGATCCACTGCAAAAGAGCCGATAGTGGCACAGTTAGCAGCGGTGCTTAAAGCCATCAAGGTATAGATATCTATGGAAGAGACGAGGATGAAAGAGTAAGCTTTCAGGCAATTGCTTGGCGAATGCAGACTTGTTACGACGATTTATAGTCGGAGTAGGAGTGGTAGGGCATCCACAAATTGGGAACAAAATGCGTCGCAAGGTTCATAGAAGTGTTGGTAACCTGGAGGTTTCATCGTTCTGATTGCGGTTAAATGAATGAATAAATTGCGTACAAAGCATATCTTGCAAATTCGAAGCTTGACTTGGCGTTTCAAAAGATTACCACGCTTGTCCAACATTCAACATCGCAACCAACGAATCAACCAACGAGCGCAACTTAAGAGAATCATTAACCTTCCACGTTTTTCACTTGTTTCGTCGGAAGATGGCCACTCCTTTCACTCCTGAGACTTTTGTATCTTATAGACTTGGGGCGAAAGGGGGCGAACTGCTACAGATCGAGGTCTTTTGGCGGAAGCATTGTCAGTTTCTCAAAAACCACGGGTACACCCTCCGGCCTCGCTATCAACCCAATTGGAGACCTTCTTGGTTGGATACTTCTAAAGACTGGATTGAGTGCGAAGACGGAGTTTTTGTGAGGGTCAGCGACATCAATCCTTGCTTTTGAAATGCGTTATCCTCAGTCTTTTCCAACTCGTAGGGCAGCGTAATCGATGCAACTCGTTCTGACGGAACTCTTGTAATGATCAAAGCTGTTCGTATTCGCTCGCCTGATGAGATCCCTGTCGGGAAACTTCTGTCCTCTGAGCGTCTGGCTTCCCCAAGGAATCATTGTATACCTTACCTGGAAATCATCGACCCACCAGAAGGTTCAGATGAAGCATTCCTGGGTTTGCCTCTCTTGGTTCCAACAGAACTAGCACCATTTGAAACCATTGGCGAGGCAGTGGAATTTTGGCGCCAAATATTTGAGGTATCCCCTGCTTTTACTTTATTGTCAGGAAGTAAGGGCTTATGATTATTCAAGGGTTTAGAATTCATGTATGAGCACAATATTGCGCACGAGTAAGACAATGATTCCTTTGTAACGCGAGAATCTGCTTGTTGACTAGTCGTTGATTGTAGAGACTGCAAATACGATAACATTATGGCAGACAGTCACCACCTTTTCGATGCTCCTCCTCATCCCTTCGAGCGTTATATGAAGCGTGACTTTAGCGGTCCGATTTCTGTCATCAGATCTCGAACCATGAAGTCTGTCAAATATTACCTCATAGACTTCGACTTATCAAGGGAATACCCCCCTGGAGGGCCGCCGCGTCTTGAAGAACCGCCATGGGGAGGTGATAGGACCGTGCCCGAACATTTACTACCTGATGCTCCACCTTGTGACCCATTCCCGGTTGATGTCTATTGTTTAGGAAATTGTGTCAGGGAGCACTTTCTTGATGTGCGAGTCACCATGTCCTTGGGTCTTTCAAATCTTGACTGCAATACAGGGAGATGAATTCCGCAAAGGCAGGAAAGGTTTTGAATTCATGCGTGAGCTTGTGGACGACATGACGAATCCCGATCCTCTAAAGCGGCCTCAAACGAGTGAAGTTGTTTCTCGTTTAAATTCTATTATTGATGGTATTAGCGACTGGGAGCTGCGTTCGCCTGTTATTGAGGTTGGTCAACGGACTAAGGTCACAACATTCATCAGACATTGGACTAAACAACTTGTCCGGAAGGCGCGGAGAATTCCTGCAGTACCCAAGGTTTGAATATATTGTGGCGTACTTAAAGTAAAGATGAAGCTAGCTACGCCTTGCTTATCCTTATTTTGTAGATTATTGATACCCTTTATCTCATCTGCCGTAACTTCACCTATATACCAAGTCGTTCGAATATATTCAACTCGCTCATGTCTGATTTAATGAGAGAACCGTCATTACCTTGTTTTGTTAACGTTCTCCGTGTACACTTCACGATGTGATAAATCGAGGATCACCCTATTTAGTGAACCTTGTTAAACTTCTTTAGCAAGATACTGTCACATCTTCACAATAAGTGCTTGTTCGAAGCATTCTTTTCTGACGTTTTGATTACTTATGACATGGGTTCTACGGGGTTCTACGTATCAATGTCTTACTTACTCCCAAATATGCCTGAGGGTCGATTGGCTGGGAGGAAACAAAATTTTGAACCGAAGAAGGTGAGAACCTAACCTGATGGATGCACACACGGTGTCTGCTTTTCTTCTTATTCTTATTCAATTATTCTTCGTTTTGGCTCCGTAGCGATGGTGGTTGCTCAGGCTATTCTCCGCGGTCACCCCCTTCCCTGATCGTAGCCGAATCACACCATGCTTATTTCCCCTAAGCTTTGCACTCAGGGAGGTCCGAGCTGAAGTAAAGCATCAGCTCATGGACTTTGAACTGACCATACAAGATTTTAATCAAGTATTGAATTCCAAAGCCCATTTGTATTCAGAAGGAAACTGAGCATTGGTACGAATCTTAAATTCAATACGCAATGATTAGTGGCGACAGAAGTCTTGGAATACATGTCTGTAAATTGGGGTGGACGAGTATCATTCGGCTCATCCTAACATCGGATTGCTCAACTACATTGATGCAAAACGGGAGAGACAGTGTTTCCTGTCTTCCAAGGATTTTCCTTCAGATGTGATAAATTTCGATCATATTGGAGAGGTATAACGTCGCTGGGGGAAAGTATTGACTGTGGCTATCAGCGATTATGCCGAATAAAGGGCTGCCGTGTCGCAAAAAGGCGTTGCAGGTACGATGAGCAAGGCGAGTTTGAAGTGTTGTATCTTGGTCCAGACAAATCTTGTAAGCACCAAGAACAAAATGAGTCGAACTTATTGTCCGCAATAGATGGATCCCAATCAATGGTAATTTGGGAAGTTTGGCCTCTACATTGCACGTTTACGGCTTAGTACTTATGACCAGTGGCAATGTAAGTCCGTTCCCATGACAGACGGCAACGTTTCCTTCTCAAGGACAACCACGAAGGAAAACAAGGGCCAAACTGTGTTGACGGCTGCTGACAATTTGCAAGACAGCGACTGATCATAGTTTTTGCCAGGTCAGGCTGCTCATTAGAGAAAACGTTTAACCTAGTTACGAAACTAAGTCGACCAGAAACTCCATGTCCTGTTCAGTATAATAAATTATACTCCCTGAAGAAGACACAAGTGTGACACTGACACGGATGTGACCACAGATATCTTCTACCATATTTATTTCGTCATACCCACTGGCCCCTTGCCATGTGTCGGACTCTACTTCTATATACACATACCAATCTGTCTGGACAGACTTAAACGATTCACCTTGTTCTTGATTGAGAAAAGGCAGTCATACACCAGAACTGACAGCATTCTAAGAAATAAATAAGCACAGATAATTACAGTAACAACGGTGAGAACGAGAATCAGGAATTCAAAAGAGGATATGAATTTGACAGGTATGTTGAATGGATCATTACTACGGCATTACGACTTGGAGGGATACATCTCCAGTGTCTTCATCGGCCATTGAATTCAATTGCTTTGCCAAAGGATCTCTAAATGGGTTGCTGAATTCATTGCTTACCCGAGGCGCCGTAGCCATTACGAAGTCATGAGTTGGTAGAGATAGGAAGGGTAAGTAACTCAACTAGCTCTAAGACGTACAGTACTCTTACAGTCTGCTCCGGTTGAAGTTACCTGTGGAAACGCCCTACCAATCTGGTTAATACGCTCGAGTCGCTCTTTGTTTTCGAATCCATTGATCTGTTGTTTCTTTTCGTCTGCACGTCTTTTGGCTCTTGTGGATAAAGCCTGTAAATTAGATGAACCAATAAGAATCTCATAGAGTGAAAATCCATATGTGACTTGCCTGTATTTCCGCGTTGGCCTCGATGCTAGCTATTAGAATTTTTTGTGCCAAATACTTGCTCGCTTGATATGTTTTCACCGCAACCAAGAATGATTTACATGCTGCATCCGACTTGAGATCCTTCATGATCTCTTTCATAGTCCTCCAGGTATGTGTGACTACTTCTGGCGCTCGTAAGGATGCCATTCAAGAGCTCACCTTTCGCACGTACGCATTGAGTCATCGAACTCTTTTTTGTCCATATATATGCTGTATTCTCTGATTTCGGCTATGGAATCCTTCAGATAGCGAGTGGCATCTAAAAGACGTGACTGTATCTTGTCGTACTTGTTCACCGTACACTGGCCTAGGGATACAGCTTGCAGGACAAATGAGCCAATGTTGGCAGCACCAACGAAGCCATTCAGTGCCATAGTTATAGTGTCAAAAGCGTGCTGGCTGCGAGTCGCGGGCAGGAAGTATGATTGCTAACAATGATAATATATTTACATAGCTACAATAACTGCAGCTTTTTATATGCCAGCCGAGACCCGGACTGTCAACATGCGATTAGAACATCGCATATGGAGAACAAGGATGGTCATGAGAATGTTATATCTTTGTATTGGGTTGCACGGGAGGATTTATGATCGGCTGTTTCCATCAAACAATTGATACATCTTCGCTTGCCTAAAAAATGCATCGAGGCACGCCAATACACTTTGTCCATGAGCACCGTGTTCGATTCTCAGACATTTGTTGCACCACTCGGAGTTGCTGCAAAGGAAGGAGAGTTGATTCCTGCTGAACTCTTCTGGCGTAAGCATTGTCAATATCTCCAGAATCGTGGCTATACTCTCCGGCCACGTTATCAGCCTAATTGGCGTCCTTCATGGCTTGACACTCCTAAGAATTGGGACGATTGCGAAGATGGAGTGGTGGCCACCGTAGGTTATCTATATCTTGATCCAGATTATACTCCTGTTTACGTCGACATTTCTGTTCCAGGGTCACGGTATGCTTATGGACGCAACCCGCGCTGACGGCACTCTCGTCATGCTAAAAGCAGTTCATCGTATAAACTCTCCTGATGAGATTCCTGTGGGCAAACTGTTGTCTTCTGAACGTCTGGCGTCTCCGCAGAATCACTGTATACCTTACCTGGAGGTCATCGATCCTCCGGAAGGCTCGGATGAAGCGTTCATAATCTTGCCTCTCCTAGTAAGGACAACGCGAATACCTTTTGAAACAGTTGGTGAAGTGGTGGATTTCTTCCGACAAATATTTGAGGTGTGCGCCGCCTTGAAAGAAGTGCAAATTCATTGACTTAATTCATGCCTCAGGGCTTGGAGTTTATGCACGAACACAACATCGCCCATGAGTAAGGATTTACTTTGAGAAAACACATGTTTATAATTACAAACTTTACAGAGACTGCAAGTCCAACAACATCATGGCTGATGCCTGCCACTTGTATGATGCTCCTCCTCATCCATTTGCACGTCACATGAAACGTGACTTCAGTGGCAAAGCTTCTCTTGTCGCATCTCCGACTACAAAGCCTGTCAAGTACTATCTTATTGACTTCGATCTGTCCAAAGAGTATCCTCCTGGAGCGACGCGTCTTGAAGAACCACCGTGGGGCGGTGACAAAACCGTTCCAGAACATCTTTTACCTAATGCACCCCCATGTAATCCGTTTCCAGTTGATGTGTATTGCTTAGGGAACTGCATCAGACAGGATTACCTCGACGTGCGTTTGTTCTCTATTAATCGTTCACGTGCTAACCATGTATCAGGGATGGAAATTTGCCAAAGCTAAGAAAGGCTTTGATTTCATGCGAGAGCTTGTTGATGACATGACGGACCCCGATCCCCAGAAGCGTCCTCAAATGAGCGAAGCTAACTCTCGCTTGAAGACGATCATAGAAGGACTGAGTGACTGGAAATTGCGTTCCCCAATTGTTGAAGTTGGTCAGCGAACCAAAGTCACGAAATTTATCAGACATTGGACTACGCAGCTCATCCGCAAAGCACGCGGAATTCCTGTTATACCCAGACCTTGAAAACCTTTGTTGTGATATTTTTCAACAACGCATGCCATCTTAAAAGCTTGTGCGTCTACTTCATCATTTTCAACATTTCTGCTATCATCAATCCAGTATGAAAACCTATGTATCTATTGTAAATCTATCACTTGAGGTTCGCCTATTGTTTGGAAAGAAAGACCCCCTGTATAATCTCAGCGTTTACCAATATGCACTGTCGGGGCAAGTTGATTGATTGGATTCCTTCTACGTGCCTAGCAAGAGAATCCACCTTTGCAACCACTCAGAAACTTATAGACGTTCCTGCATTGGTTCGACGGTGCAGATGCCAGCCGATGCCAATCGATGTCAGATGCCATCGGGCTGCGTTTATGTATTCTCCGCGCAGAAAAACTGTACTGCATAGATACCATCGCAAGAGTATATGAGCAGTTTTTATTTTTCCTTGAAAAGCCTTCTCTAGTCCTCCGAGCAGCTAGAAGTGCAAGACCGCCATCACTTCTTTTATCACTTTTTCTGTCACATCCTTCCAACCGTCAACCGTAAGGCCCATTTTCACTAACGACGTTTCTAATATCACAGATATCAAACCTATGGCCTGGCCAGACTCCTCTGTGACTGTCAGGAGGACCTTGATACCCGTCCGAACTAGTACCCGAGGACCAGATTGTTCATATGTAGACAACGTGTTGAGACGTCAATCCCTTGCCAGTGAATCTGGAAAATCTTGGCGTGGTTTGATTCCATCCAAAAGCGAGATGACATCAGCCGTCCATTCCAAAGCAGCGATCACTATCAGTGCTTCAGACCTTCACGGGTTAAAACATAGATTTCTTGGTCGACAAGGATGGCAAAAGTCAGTTAATAACTTCATTTTAGAAGGCCAGAGTAGTATCACTCACTGAATCCAAAACAGCCTCAGCCATGCCAAGCCGAAGGTAAGTGCCCGTGTCCGTCGAACGCCATTACTTTTAACATGTCCCTGGAGCCTGCGATCTTCAAAGTTGCTTATCAACATACACCTACGAACCGCGAAAGTGCGATCGCAATCTTCGAAAATTGTATGAATGCTGCCAAAAGATGTACGACTCAAAGAATGAGGGCATAGAAAAGACAGCATCAGAGTCGACAGCATGTCCGATGGAGATTGTTGTGAAGAGATGGCTCAAGGATAATGCAGAGCGGGGGAGGTCGTAGCCTTGTCTGTTGCGTGTTGCATTGTGGACGGCTGGATCAATACGAGAGTGTATCATGGGTCCATACATGTCGCGCTTGTGTCTCCGTGGGACATTATCAACAGTGGGTTCCAAATGCCCTTTAGGCTGTGGTCCACGTTGCTTAGGCCACTCGTCAAGCTTACGGAGGTCAAATTGAATGCTAAACATCACGCCACGCCTCTCGCGTAAGGTACGAGAAAGGCTTTGTTCCACTGACCGGCTCGTCATTGACGCAACATAGTTATGGACTATGCAGTGGAAGGTCGACGAATGTTATCACTCTGATATTCGAGGTTTAACGATGCATATATTCAGCAATGGTAAGTATCAATAAGTTATTACAAACCTGAGATTTGAGGTTTAACGATGCTTCGAGTCTCAGTACAGTTCCCTATTTTATACTCCTTTCCAGGTGAAAGAAGGGTGTGGAGAAGGATCTGTCTCATAATACCTCATTCACTAATTCCCAGGATTGAGATGAATACTTTACAATATATTACACTAATGAAATTTCAATTCACTGAATATTAATGGCTACCTTAAAAGCCCTTATATATGTAATGCTTTATGTAATGTCTATATGAGTCGATCAATTGTTGTTTTTTGTAAGGTCATATCTACATGACCCTGGGTGCTTCCGCCGACTCGGATCACATCTTTAATACATCATTCCAGGGGCGTATTTTGACGAGTCACGAGGCGTGACTTCAGTTGTCCGTTCTTACAAGATATCCATCGAAGCTTATTTGTTCTTCCAGTTACGAAACCGAAGCCATGGCACCATCGTCAGATCAAGCTTCCTTCAGAGCCGCACTTGCTCGTGCTAAGAACATCCTAATTCTTTCAGGGGCCGGATTATCTGCTGCATCGGGTCTCTACTTTATTCTTTACTCGAACCTAAGGATACTTAAAATATACAGGAATAGCAACATATCGCAATGCTGATAATTCTCTCTAGAATAACTTTGTAAAATACTTCAATTGCCATTCATCTCGCGCTGCACGTGCTCGAGTCCCTCCCTTTCGCTCCTCGCAACGAGACAAGGATGCAGACACCCCATCTCCAGCCGATTCCATCATCGAGATGCACGGCGACATCTTCGTTACACGCTGCACATCCTGCCAGCACATTCAGCGTTCCTACGCGCCCCATCTCGCATCGGCACTTGCCGATATTGAGAAGGGGACAACAAGACTCGGGTGTAAAATCACCACTCACGGTGGACCAGCTGCCGAAGTGTGGTGGCGACGCGTGGGCTGGGTCGAATAGGTATGGACGCTGTGGGGGTCTGCTTAGGCCGGAGGTGGTGTGGTTCGGGGAGGTGCCACCCAGAAGCGGTGAGATTGCACATAAGATCAATGGGTGCGATATGTTATTGGTTGTTGGGACTTCGTCTATTGTAAGTGGTCTCGCTGTTGTGGGTCAAGACTATTAAATTGGTGTGCAGGTTCGCCCGGCAGCAGATTACGCGGCGCAGGTAAAGAAGAATGGTGGAAGTGTTGCCATTTTCAATCTAGGGCGTTCAAACGGCGATGAGGAAGCGGATTTCTTGTTTATTGGCCCTTGTGAGGAAACGCTACCGGAGGTTCTTCACGTTAAGGAAGATATCGCGCGATTATGGCCTAGCGCATAAAGAAGCTGCGGTATTCATACATCGTGTGAGTGTGATACAAGTGTGGGTACTATGACAAAGAACGTTGCATCGACATAGAAATGAAAGTTTGGGATACTAAGAAGGGCTTGTCAGAGGAGGCCCTCACCGAATGGTTTCGTACATTTTGAAGTGAGGTGAAGTAAAAGCGAATGGATCGCCATCTGAAGCATGTTCCCTGATTGATTGAAGATGTATGAGAAGGGATGATCAATCAGTGAAACAATGCCATACTCTACAGGCCCAAGGATCCTGAGGCCGCGTACATGAGTATCCTTGCCACTCATATGATTTTGTGCGACGATGACTTGAAGAACATATGCATACACTGGGGCACTAAAGATGAAAATAAAACTGCGTCAACGATCTCACTAGGTTCAGTAAGAAACAACATACAGCCCATCGCCCTCCTGATTGGGCTCCGACGAGACATCAAACGTTATCCATCCCTCTGGTTTATCCAACGTCACAACACGAACATCTTGAAGATCACTAAGTCCAGTGCCGGCACGTATTGCGAGGGCTGACGGGGTATACGAATCGTCCTGAGGGTAGCTAAGGTGAATGCTTATTTTCTTTCGTTCTTTTCAGTACTTCTGAATAAACATGAATCGTGAAAATCCATACTTGGATCGCCACTTTGCATGGAAATTCCGCAGTGATAAAGTGAGGTTGTGGGCCGTCAGAACTGGTAAAGTTTTTTCTAAGACAAAGTCTTCCTTCGAGATGAGTCCAGAGGCGACTCACTGCCAAAAGGTATCCGGGTCATCGTCACGGAGACATTCTGCACCGAACCCAAATTTATACGAAGATACCGACCACTTGGCGCGTGAAGAGATGTCTGGCCAGGGGAGATAAGGCTGAAGTTCGGTAGCTACAAGTTGGTCGTCAGTTTTAACGTGTCTATGCGATGCCAATATGTACCAGAATGAATAAGAGGCGTCCCGTCGTCTGCGGCAGTCAGAGTAGCGCCCGGTGGCAGGTTCATGGACATCAACACATCGACGTTGAGAATAAAGCGTCGGAAGTCAAAACCTCGACCTCATACATATCACGCGTGTACAAGTTCACGTGTCTACTGAGGATCTCGTCAGGCCAGCACGCCGAGGATGACGACGAGGACCATGAAGTTCCCTTTGGCGCGAAATTTGAAGCAACTTCACAGAGACCGAAAAAGAGACGAGGAAGGTGACGAATTTTGACGATTACAATCCTAACACGAATGAGTAGTAGCAGCAGGGGTCGGTTCTCCCGCCCCAGATTACGAATGCTCGAACGAGAAGACAAGATTGTGAGTTTACTCTGTCTGAGTGTGTTCAATTGCGGCATATTTATCAAGGGTGATGCTTCCGAACACGAATTGTCGTTTGCTCTAGGCATAACTGATCAGGAGCTTAAAAGGATCGAGGAATTCCTTTTGTCGTCAAGGTGTTCTTTCATTGAATCTCATCCTGGACTAATTGTCCCGCAGTCTCTCTTCCTCCATCTGTTGCATGTCGCGTCACGATTACTCGGATCAATTCTCTTTTGCAATCGCTCTTTTGACATTCCGTCCTTTACACTTGTTGCGTTATTGGAAAGTAATGAGGCGAAAAGACACCGCTTAGACCGACTAGTTTGCCAGAACAATGAGAAAAAGGTTCAAAACTGAATGACAAAAATCTAATACATGAGAGGATTTCTTATCAAACCTCGATCAACAATTCCGGGATACTAGCATATCGTTTACCGGTGTAAACGCGCATGGCTGGGAACCTCAAATGTTCACAGCTTTGGGGGATGATGTAGAGGACCTATCCTGTGTTCCTTCAGTGTCCTCAAAATCACCGGGCTCAAAATGTGAAGGATGTTTTGTGCTCTTATACCCTATTCGAAATACTACACTAGCGCTGCTGCACATATGGTAGATAGGTATTGAGTCGTCTTCGGATACATCAGGTTCAATCGCGACAAAACATCATTCTTGGAAAGACCATAGTTGAATTTGACAACTGTAAAATTGAGAAGTCAGACGAGAACACCCTTCTGCGATATGACCGACGAACATTGGACACAACTTTAGTCTATCCTGGAGGTCGCTAGTTGGCGAGGCTATCCATGGCACCGATTTTTGTGATCTTTCGAGGCCGGGACGTGGGACTAGATGAAGTCGACGATGTTGTATGCGAAGTTCTGTAATCCGAATCGACACAGTGAGTGTGAAGGATTTTATCATGCCTCGGTGACATGTCCAAAGGGGCGAATGTTGACTCCTCTGGGCCAACGTCCAATTCAGAGAATTCGAAAGGGCGCCGGAGCTCCTCTAGCTCTTTCTCTCGCTCCTTCAAGACCTTTTCCGTATCCCTGCGATCTTTTTTAGACGGTCTTTGCTTTGCAAGTGCCTCCGAGGTAGATGCTAATGTTGTTCTGAGTGTCTTGTGAATAGTCTCAAACATTGGATACTTGTGAGCAAAGCGCAGAATGTTCCACCATTGCCTCATTAGAGGCTTTAGAGGTTCAAAATATGGATGGAAATAGGGGACAATAATCCTGTCATAATCGTTGTCCTGGAATAGCATCGTCTTGTTGTGAGCGAGGGTATGCGCGT
>QGOB01001826.1:0-11194 GCA_003313055.1 Termitomyces sp. MG145
CCACCGTTATCCCCAGACTCCTATTCCCCAGTTCAATCCTCTATGCCCTTACCGACACCCATTAACCCTGCCGCCATGGGTGACGCCTGTCTTTCCTGCCATATGCCACCCCACAACGACTCTACCGCACCTAAATGGGATGAGAGTTGCCCTCGAGAGCTCACACAGTATTTCCACGAGCTTGAATATCTCTTAGCGGACTGCGCTGTTAACGACAATAACCAGAAAAAGGAATACGCCGCTCGGTATGTATCATATGACACCGCGGAGACCTGGCTTGGCTTGCCAGAGTTTAGTGACCATACCTACGCCAAGTGGAAAGTAGCAGTCTTTCGTTTATATCCTGGCGCTGAGGAATCTGCCCGTTACACTCTTCAGGATCTCAAGCGACTTGTAAACCAGACTTTCTCGACCGGTATCTCTACTCTTGGACACTTCTCGGACTACTATAGGGACTTCCAGTGCCTGGCGCGTTGGCTCCTGGCTAAAAGCAAGATCTACCGGAACGAGGAACGCCGTCTGTTCCAGCAAGGCATACCAACTTTGTTATGGTCCAAACTCATCCGCCATCTGGAAATCACCCTTCCCGACCATCACCCGGAGGACCCCTATGAGGTAGAGCAAGTCTTTGAAGCTGCCAAATGAGTTCTGAAGGGTACCGACACTGCTACGACTTCGAAAAAGCCGATGACCACTAACACTAAGATGCCCACTGTTAATACCGCTGCCCCCATACTGACTACCATCATTAAAAAGGAACCTCTCAACATTGCCGCCGCTGCTATTGTTAACACACTCGCACGCATGGAGGAAAAGATGGCTGCATTGACTGCTGGTAACAGTTCTCAGTCCTGCGCCTCTCGACCTCTTAGCGACAGTTGCCACTTCTGTGGTGAAACCGGTCACACAATGGTACAAGGCAATTGCGTTAAGCTCGAAAGCTTCATCAGTCAAGGCAAAATCTGTTGGAACCACAAAGGCAAGGTTGTCCTACCATCTGGCGCTATGATTCCTAACTATGTTGGCAAACGGCTCTACATGGAACGCATCGACAAATGGCACAGGCTTAATCCAAACCAGATTCTTACCAGCCACCTTTCCGCTAATGCCAACCCCGACATGGGACAGCTCCAAGGCATGTCCCAGATGTTTATCCACGAAGTCTTGCAGCCGGAACCCGCTAGCCCAGGAACATTATCCAGGGAAGAACGCGTTGCTGCCTTAGAACGGGAACTTTATGCTCTATGCCACCCAGCGGAAGTCTTCGATGGTATTGAGATCCCTCGCGCTAAGGGATATCAACTGGTACCTCCTAAAACCGCTAACAACTCTGCCACTACCAGTTCTCCCGCCATTCCTGCCAGCTCTTCTGCCAGTCCTCCTGCTGCCAATGAACGCTCAGTCCCTGCTAGTTCCCCTGTTGCTAACAAACGTCCTGCCTCTGCCCCCGCTACCAGTACCGCTAAAGCCCCTGAGCCGCCAGTTGTTAACCCCATTCCCACGGTTGATCCCCCAGTTCACCCTTACTCCGGTATCTTGTCTCGCTATCAGCCCCCAACTAACCAAAACTTTGGCACTCTGGACAAACGGCCTGACGCTGCTTACCAGAGTACGGCCCCCATCTACGACATCAAACAGTCCAAACAGGTATTTGACCAGGTACTCCAGACCAAGCTTACCATCTCTGTTGGCAAACTCTGCTCCCTCTCTAACAACATCTGCAACCAGTTCAGAAAAGCCGTTATGCCTAAATGGACTGCGCCTCCTAATGTCACTGCCTTCCAAGAGTCTACCAATATCGTTGATGACGCTCTGCCTTCATTTTCCCTTAACAACACTCCCACTACCAACCCTCCTCTTACCGACGCCGCTAGAGCCCAAGTCACTTCGATAGACCCGGTGGAAGCATATATCAAGTCGCTACCACCTGGTGAGGAGCCGGTTATGTTAACGGTTGCCCAGGAATCTCAGGCAATACGGTCCATCATGCTTTTGGTCGATAACCGCGAGGAAATCGAGTGTATAGTGGATAGTGGCTCACAGATCATCTCTATGTCTGCAGAAGTTGCTAACTATCTCGGCATCTCCTACAACCCCAGCATCATTCTGAACATGCAGAGCGCTAATGGTACTATGGACAAATCCCTTGGTCTAGCTCATAACGTCCCTTGCACTGTTGGCAGTATCACCCTGTACCTTCAGATCCATGTCCTACGCTCCCCTGCTTACGATATCCTGCTCGGTTGCCCCTTTGATGTCTTAACCAAGAGTACCGTCGATACCCTTAGCGAAACCAGAGACTACAATAATGATAATGGACCCCAATACCAGACTTTGTCGAACTATCCCTACGTTTCCCCGTGGTCAGTACAAGCAGCAGAAGGTTCAGCCCAAGTATAGTGCCGGACCGCCCCGTTGCTTTTGGCACCACCCCCATGGCTAGTGACTCTGAGGAAGACTTAGCAGTCATCCTCAACTACAACCACCAAAAGCACTCTGTTATAGTGCAATCGCATACCCCGCTCAATCCTGAAATATCAGAAAACCCAAAAACAGTTTCCGACAATCTCTCTCTTGCTTATTTGTATGCAACCGCTAGCGACCTTACCAAGACCATTATCCCGCTGCGCTCTTATTTTGTTTCCACTAGTCTCTCCGATCCCTCTATTCTTGGCCAAGCATCTGGAATGCTCAATACCATCTCAGCCCCCATTTACATTAACATCCCCTTCCCAGCCGTTTATGCCGCTGCCAAGCCAAAACGCAAAGGAGTCCAAGTCAAGAAGAAATACAAGCCAGTTGTGTTGAAGACCAAGCCTGTTGCCAGCCATGTCAGCAAAGACTTCCAAATTGAACAACGCATCCTTGGCAACCCCTTAGCGAACATACCCAAGCTCAATCCTAATCCCCTTCCTTTCATACCGACTCCTCATTTTACCAATGACCGCAAAGCGACTTTCATTAAGGAACACAATACCGGCTTTCTTACCCATGATGAGCTTAACGTACTCGTGGACCTTGTCGCTAAGCAACAAAACGCATTTGCTTGGGAAGACTCAGAACAAGGTAGCCTTCGACCCAACTTCTTTCCCCCCATTCACATACCGACCATCCCTCACATTCCTTGGGTTCAGCATAACTGACCGATACTGCCAGGCCTCGAAAAGGAAATCTGCGAAATCATCCGTAGCAAGATCCAAGCAGGCATTTACGAGCCTTTGAACTCCGCTTACCAGTCCCACTGGTTCTGTGTCTTGAAGAAAAATGGTAAACTCCACCTAGTCCACAGTCTCAAGCCATTAAACCAAGTCACGATCTGCCACTCTGGCATTCCCCCTTTCCCTGACCACGTTGCCAAATCCTTTGCTGGCCGCATTTGCAGTGCTACCCTTGACCTCTACGTTGGCTACGATGAACGTCTTATCAATCCCGCTTCCCACGACTTAACGACTTTCCAGACACCGTTTGGTGCCCTCCGTTTAGTAACGCTACCAATGGGATAGACTAATGCTGTGCCCATCTTCCACGACGATGTCACCCACATCCTCCAGCCCGAGATCCCCCATAATGCCCTCAGCTTCATCAACAACATTGGTGTTAAAGGCATGAAGGACTGGAAACTCGTTAACGGCACACCTGCTAAGCATCCCAACAATCCCAACATTCGTTTAGCGCTTTGGGAGTTCTTTGAGCTCCTGAACCGTGTCCTTCAGTGGATGAAGTACTGCGGTGGTACTTTCTCCAGTCATAAGCTCGTCCTTTGCGCGCCTACCTTCAAGATCCTGGGCCACGTTTGCACTCCTAGCGGCCGAGTTCCTGACGAAAACCGTTTAGCGCTATTGGACTGCTGGGGCCCTTGCCAGTCATTAACCGAAGTCCGTGCCTTCCTAGGTACTGTTGGAGTCCTCCAGATGTTTGTTAAGAACTTTGCCCATCGCGCTCATCACCTAACAAAGCTCACCCAAACTGGAGTTCCCTTCAAATTTGGGCCCGATCAGCTTAATGCCCAGAAAGACCTTGTCAAGGCCTTGCACGACGCTAAACCCCTTGTTCCTATCGACTACAAATCCGATGATCCCATTATCCTAGCAGTCGACACTTCCTACATAGTGGTTGGTTTCTACCTTTGCCAGTGCACTACCGACAACCGCAAACAACGCCGCTATAACCGCTTTGGCTCCATCACCCTTAACAAACATGAAGCTTGCTTCAGTCAGCCCAAGCTCGAGCTTTACAGCTTGTACCGAGCCTTGCAGGCGCTACACATGTACCTCCTAGGCATTAGGAACCTTATCATTGAAGTCAACGCTCACTACATCAAAGGTATGCTGCAGAACCCAGACATTCAGCCCTCCACTAGCATGAACCGCTGGATCATGGCCATCCTTATGTTCCACTTTGAGCTCATACATGTTAAAGGAACCTTCCATGGGCCTGATGGACTTTTGTGACAACCGTTACAGCCTACCGACCCTCCCCCAGACAATACCAACAACGACATCTTCAAAGACTGGGTCGATTGTATGCATGGATTTATGCACCACGTTCAGTTACCGACCGCCCTTGCCCGCTCTGCCTCTACTGTCCCTCGTTTACCCCCATTCGCCCATTACCGTCCGACTCTAACGACATTTGTTAACAACACCGTTCCTCTTACCGAAGTCTTGATTCCACCCGTTACCAACCCCCTCTCCTACAACAACGTCCCTCGCTCACCCAAGGCCCTTGCTGGTGACAAAAGAGTTCAACTTGTTAAGCAGTGGCTTAACGACTTCAAGCGACCACCAGGCCTTAACAACAAGGCCCTTGCTACCTTCCTCTGCTACGCTAGCGGCTTCTTCCTCGCTAACAGCAAACTTTGGCAATGCAATCGTAATGGTGAGCACAAGCTCTTCATACCAGCTGACTCACGACTTTGCATCCTGCGCGCTATGCACGACAACCTTGGACATCGTGGTCTGTTCACTACAAGAGCCACCCTGCTGGAGCGCTTTTGGTGGCCACAGGTAGCGGCCGATATCATTTGGTACATTTGCTCGTGCCACATCTGCCAAGTCCACCAAATGACCAAAGTCCTCATACCGCCTACCATCGCTACCCCTGCCACCCTATTCAGCAAAATCTATATTGACACCATGTTCATGCCGCCTTCAAACAAGTTCAAATATATCATCCAAGGATGGTGTTTGCTAATCCACTACCCCGAATTCCACATGCTCGTTTGTGAAAATACCGACGCTATCGCTAAGTGGCTCTTTGAAGACATCATCTGCCGCTGGGGTGCCCTTAATGAAATCGTTACTGATAACAGTCCCCCCATCATTAAAGCCGTCGCTTACCTTGCCAAGAAGTACCACATCAACCACATTTGCATATCCAGCTACAACAAATGTGCTAACGGTATTGCCGAACAACCCCACTTCGACGTTAGACAAGCTCTCTTCAAAGCCGTTAATGGAGACCAGTCCAAGTGGAGCTCAGCTGCTTACTCCATCTTCTGGTCAGAACGTGTTACCATCCGCCGCCGCATGGGTTGCTCCCCTTACTATGCCGCTACTGGTACTCATCCCCTATTCCCCGCCGACATCATAGAAGTGACCTACCTCCAGCCACCTCCCAATTCCCTGTTAACGACTACCAACCTCATCACTTGACGCACTATCGACCTCCAACGCAGACAAGCCGATCTCGACCGTTTACACAATACCATCCTTACTGCCCGCTGGCTAGCAGCTCTCTGTTTCAAACAAGAGCACGCTGCTACCATTTGAGACTACGACTTCAAGCAAGGAGACCTAGTGTTGATGAGGAACACATGCATTGAAGTCACCCATAACAAGAAGATGCGACCTCGATACTTAGGACCGCTAGTGGTGATTTCACGTAACCGAGGAGGCGCTTACATTCTCTGCGAACTCGATGGATCCGTACTCCACCAACCGGTAGCCACCTTTTGCCTAGTCCCTTATTTTGCCCGTGAACACATCCCTCTCCCTACCAACGCCTTCAACATCAATACCAACTGTTTAAGAATGTTAGAAGAAACCAACTCACTCAATGATGAAGAACCCATTAATCCCGACGACTCATTGGACATTGCTGCCGAAGAAGACTAGAAAACACCATTAACACCTATCCACCCCACTCACCGTTAAAATCCGCAAAAACCTTAATGGCTTTCGATAAGCCCTTGTCTCTATTGTTCCATTTTGCTTTTCATTCCTACTTACTCTTTTTCTTTCTATTCATCATAGACTGTCTTTCTACATACGCTTTCCGACAAACATGCCCACCATTAAGCCCTCTACTTATTCTTTCTAACTTGTCAGCACCGTTCCCCATTTGCCTTCCGTTAAAATGCAGTTGTTAAGCAACGTTGCACAAGCACCATGATGATTTACTGAGTGTTTATCTTTTTAACTTGTTTATTTTCCAAACTATTTATTCCCCTTTTGCTTCAATCTTTTGCTATCCATTTCACCTTTTTTTAGACCGCTATCTTACCGGTTGACCCAAACTCCAAGAAAATTGTTTATTTAAAAAGACCTCTTAAGGGGGTCAGTCTGCGACAAGAATACGACAAAAACTAAAATAAAGCTGTTTTTTTTTTTAGGAGCTGTCAGAAGTGAAGTCGTCGTCAGTCGGGATAGGTGGATCGCCCGACTCCCCCCAGTATTCCTCCATCACCCCCACCTCCGCCTGCCACGCAATAAAAGCATCGCAGTCGTCCTGGTACCATAGGAGGGCGCCCTGCGCCCACACCAACAGACTGAACCGAGCCCATGCCACCCAAAGGTCGTTCTCCGCCGCCACCATCTCCTTCCCCATCAGCCGGCAGATCTCTGCAGCCCTCGACCGGTACCGCTCCAAGTCGCCCCGAGGATTGAAGGGGAGTGGGACTGGTAAGTCCTCGCCCAACCACTGGATCTCCTCCTCCTTGATGGTTGGTCGAGGAGGGGTTCCAAAGTTTGACGGCTGAACAAAGTTATTAGTACTCGCAAACAGCCACTAAGCAGAAGTCACTTACTGACTTCCTCGGGCCCGTTTTGTCTCCCATCTCCACCTCAGGCGTTTCCGTCTCTACTGGTCTTCCGGTAACGAAGCAACCATTAGCGAAGAGCTGCGAGGTCTAGCCAGTTAGCCACTTACCGGCTGCCACTGGGACCTGCTACCAGCCCTACCTCCTCTGGCACTTGGCCACCACCCAGACTCCTCTCAATCGCCGTTGCCACCGCCGCCCTCTCTGCAGGAGGAGTCGCATCCTGGACTTCTTCAGCCGAGCCCTCCTTGTCCAACTCCACCCGGCGCCATTTAGATGCCTTACCGGGCACCAGAGTTTTGTCCTCACTCGACTCAACCACTGATCAACTCCTTACCGCTCCTTTGCCCTTGGCAGCACCCTCTGCTACCGTCCCCTCCTGGCGCATCGGCAGGCTTAACGACATCCTGCTAATCGCTATGGCCTTACTGGCCACGTCGAGCTCCCACTGCCCCTCCAGATAATTCCTTGCCACTTGCACCAAGGCCACCCCCTCCGCCTTCTTCCCCTTGTGACCCCTGCTACGGCCCCGTAATGACTGCCCTTGCACTGAGCAACCCTTGCTTACTTCGTTGCACCGATAACACGGGAGGTTGCCAGTGGGGTACCAGCAGCCTTCTGGGTCGTTCAGAGCCCAGCAACCATTGCACTACCACCACAACCATTAGCCAGTAGCTGCTAAGGGATGATAGGATAATACTTACTGCCCCGACTCGCTCCCTGAACGCCAATCTAGCCACCGGCGCTGCTAGCTTCCTCTCCTTTTGACGTCCCACTCGTTCCCCTGCACTGGTGCCCGAATCCAAAACTGTTGAGGGCAAGTGCCCACGCAGCAACTTCTTGAGCTCCCGGTCATTGAACGACATGGGAGGCACAAATTCCTGGCAAAAACCGTTAGTGGAATACCGTTAACAAAGAAAAGAAAGCCCTACCTCTCCACTACTCTTGCTGTCACTGATCGCCACCTTCTTCTTGCCCTTGCCTTTCGTCGGAGTCTAACAAAGTTGTTAATACTTAACAGTTCTAAACACCAAACGCTTTCCTTACCAGCTCCTCGTCATCGTCATCATCCCCTCCCGCACGCTCCTTGCCTTTCAGCAACCGCTGCAAGTGACAATTGTTAAAATCTTACTGGCCACAATAACTAAAACAGAAAACTTGCCTTTGGAATTGTCATCGTCCTTGTCCTTGTCCTCGCC
Source organism: Termitomyces sp. MG145 (assembly GCA_003313055.1). Taxonomy (NCBI): domain Eukaryota; kingdom Fungi; phylum Basidiomycota; class Agaricomycetes; order Agaricales; family Lyophyllaceae; genus Termitomyces; species Termitomyces sp. MG145. Next base: position 8,239 of record QGOB01001826.1, read on the forward strand.
TCTGTTGCCGGTCTTGGAGTCTTTGGTGTCTGCAGTAACGCTGGCGACTCTGCTCCAGCACTACCAGCAGCTCCTCCCTGCTGACTTGACCCCTCGCCCCAGTCCTCTCTTGTCCTCGTACCGGCCAATGCCATTGGATCCTTCAGCGGGTGCTGAAAGAAAAACTGCTCATCAAAAGAGAGTTCATCGAACAACTAAAAATACCTTAACGACGTTGCTAAGTTCATAGCGACACCGTTAGCGCTTACCATCATAGGCGCCTCAGCAACCTCATCCACCTCCATCTCTCCTGCTGGCTGCTCACCCTTAACGTCACCATTAGTGTAAGGGCGACCTCAGAGAGCTGTGGAAGTCACACAGCTGGCAGAGGGATATCCAAAGATGTATTAGCAAGTGGCTACAGTGTACAGGAGTTAGCTACTCACCTGGCAGAGGGATATCCAAAGAGAATAAGTCTGAGGAATCCCTATGCCAGGCTGTGGACGCTTCTGGGGCCCCAGAAGCGTGGGAATCAACTATATAATACACAGAAGCCACTGAAAAAATAATGTGGGAATAAAAAGATAAAAACTCGGACATTGCCAGAGAATGGATTGGTAATGACCATCAGGTGACTCTGGCAATGTCAGGTGGTCTGGAGAAGTCAGATGACCAGGAAGGGATCAGATGACCTTGAGAGCAAGGTCAGGTGATCAGAAATGTGGACACAATATGTACAGATAGTATCTAAAGGAAAACAGAAGGGAAAAGAAAGGGGAAAAAGAATAGGAAAGGGAAAGAATGGTCTCTAGGGGTTGTCCCCTTACATCACCCCCCCTCTAGGGTGCAGCGTCTCGATGCACTGGATGGTGGCAAGGCCAAACAGACTGGAAAAGCGCTGGAGAAAGTGTATACAAGCCCCGGATGCTCTTAGGGGTGCCTGGATGCTGCTCATAGAATTCCTTCACCCGCAGTGGTGCCCGGACATCCTCAGCTGACTCCCAAGATGCATCCTCATAACCATAGCCCTTCCACTCCACTCGGTACTGAAGCTTGTGGCAAAACATGCAACTGTCCAAGATTGCCTCCACCTCATAGTGCTCCTCATCATCCACAATGACTGGTGGTGGTGGAGGAGCTGTCCAGTGCCCTGGAATTGGGTCAGTGACAGCGGGACGGAGCTTGACTACATGGAAGACTGGATGGATGTTTCGCATTGAATAGGGCAGGCGCAGGCAATAAGCCAGACACCCCACTGCACGCTGTACTGTATATGGGCCAAGGAACTTGTGAGAGAGCTTTTTGGATGGGCATGTGGTCTGGATGTCCTCCACGTCAAGATAGACCTTATCTCCTGTTTGGTATTCTGGTGCTGGAGTTCAGCGTTGGTTGTAGTACCTGGCCATGTCATCCTTGGCCTTGGCTAATGCCGCTCTGGCCTCCTCTTGCACCTCCTTCATGCGATCCACAAACTCCGTCACTGACTCGTTCTGGGAAGGGCGCTGGCGGGGCTCAAAGCCCATGCAAGGGTTGTGTCCAGTGTCCAGCATGAAGGGGGTGGCCTGCGTTGCAGAGTGTACATGATTGTTGTACTGGAACTCTGCATCTGGAAGGAGTTTGTCCCAGTCATCCTGTCACTCGCTGCAGAAGATCTGGAGATACTGTTCCAACTCCTGGTTGACCTGCTTGGTCTGACCATCCAATTGAGGGTGATATGCTGTAGAGGTTTGGAATTTGATCCCTAGCAGGCGGTATAGTTCCCTGGTGAATTCTGCTATAAACTGAGGACCCCGGTCAGACATGAAGGCATCTGAGAGACCATGGAGCTTCCAGACATTCTTCTGGTACAGGTTGGCCGCACCCAAAGCGGAACAAGTGGTGGTGGTGGGGATGAAGTGCACTCGCTTCCCTACACTATCCACAGCCACTAGGATAGCATCGTAGCCATGGGCATCTGGTAGCTCAGAGATGAAGTCTACTGAAACTACACTGCACCGGTCATTGGGAATAGGGAGGGGATGTAGCTCGCCAATAGGTGCTTGGCGGGAGGGCTTGGTCTGGAGACACATGTCATAGGTGCTTGTGTAGGTCCCAATATACTGTGACATCTGGGGCAACCAGTAGTTCCATGATACTAGCTCCAAAGTCTTCCAGCGTCCAGAGTGCCCTGCAACCTTGGAGTCATGGTGCTGCTCTACGATCCGTCGGCATAACTCTGGGTTGTTCAGCACATAGATATGCCCCCAAAAGGTGAGGATCCCTTGGTCTGATTGCCACTCCTGGCTGTGGATAGAGTGGGTCCCTGTCGGTCGACCTGCCTTGAGTGCTGCTGCTGCCTTGGCCACTACATCCTCCTGAAGTCCCTCACAGTTGCCCTTCCAGATGTCTGCCAGAATGGACGCTTCCTCGCCTTGGATCACCAGACCCTCAAGTGCCCTTACTGCAAAGAACTCTGGCTTGAGCAACACAATGTTGTCATTGTCACCAGCTCCGGTGCCATGGTCAGCGCGACGTGACAGAGCATCTGGCTTGCCCATACTCTGGCCAGGCCTATGATGAAGGGAGAAGTCAAAGTTGGCCAGGTAGAGGGACCAGCGGGCCTGTCGGCAGTTGAGTTTCTTTGCAGTGCGGAAGTACTTGAGGTTCTTGTGGTCAGTCCAGACTTCAAACTGATGCTGGGCCCCTTCTAAGAAATGCTGCCACTCCTCAAAGGCGCGGATGATAGCCAGCATCTCCTTATCATGAATCTCATAATTGCGCTCCACTGCATTGAGACTCTTGGAGTAGAAGGCCACTGGGTGCCACTTCGCATCTTCCTTTGACTGTTGGGATAGAACCGCTCCAGTGGCAAAACATCGACTCATCTTGACCTCCCCAGTAGACCAGTCAATCTCCGGATTGTGCAAACGTAGCCAGGTGTATCCAAGGATGACCTCCTGCTTCCCAAGGCTGGTGACCGCAAACACTGCTCTTTCTG
>QGOB01001831.1:0-38047 GCA_003313055.1 Termitomyces sp. MG145
GGTAGTTCCCCCCAAGTATCATGAGTTTGCCAACGTCTTCTCCGAAGGTAGCGCCAAGGAACTTCCCCCCCACCAATCATATGACCACACCATTGACCTTGAAGAAGGCACCTCCCCCCCATTCGGCAAGGTCTACAACATGTCTGAAGTAGAGCTCCATGCCCTCAAAGACTACCTCAACGAGATGCTTGGCAAGAGATTCATCTGACCCTCGAACTCCGCCGCCGGGGCACCTGTGCTATTTGCGAAGAAGAAGGACAGCTCCCTCCGGCTCTGTGTCGACTACTGGGGACTCAACAAAGTCACCAAAAAGAACCAGTACCCCCTCCCCCTCATCGGCGACCTCGTCGACTGTCTCTGCAGTGCCAAAATCTACACCAAAATAGACCTCCAGTTGGATTACAACAACGTGCGCATAGCCCCGGGACACGAGTGGAAGACTGCCTTCCGCACCTGCTACGGACTATTTGAGTACCTTATCATGCCCTTCGGAATGACCAACTCCCCTGCCACCTTCTAATACTTCATGAACAACATCTTCCACGACATGAGCAATGCTTTGTGATCGTGTATCTCGATGATATCCTCATCTATTCCGATTCCCTTGATGACCACCGGGAGCATGTGTGCCAGGTCCTGGAATGCCTTTGGAGATACCACCTCCATGCCAAACCAGAGAAGTGCACCTTCCACGTCACGGAGGTAGAATATCTGGGTGTGATAGTCTCCCTGGATGGAGTGCACATGGACCCGGTCAAGATCCAGGCTATCCTCGACTGGCTGCCCCCCCAGAACGTCAAGGAGGTACAATCCTTCCTGGGCTTCGCCAACTTCTACCGCCGGTTCATCAATAATTACTCTGGCATCACAAAACCTCTCAACCGGCTCACCCAGAAGGACACTCTGTGGAATCGGGATAGTAAGTGCCAGAGCATATTTGAACTCCTCAAATCCATCTTCACCTCTGCTCTGATCCTCCAGCACTATGACCCCTCCCTCCCCATCGTCCTAGAATGCAATGCCTCCGACTACGCCATCACCAGCATCCTCTTGCAGATGGACCCCGGTAGTAGCGAGCTCTGCCCCATTGCCTTCTACACACACTCAATGATCCCAGCAGAGCTCGACTACAACATCTATGACAAGGAGCTGCTTACCATAGTTGAGGCCTTCAAACAATGGTGGGCCTACCTCGAAGGGGCTCCCCATTGCATCCAAGTCTACTCCAACCATAATAACCTCCAGTACTTTACAACCACAAAACAACTCAGCTGCTGCCAAGCCTGCTGGTCAGAAACCCTCTTGGAGTATGACTTCACCATCCACTACTGGCCTGGCCGCCTCGGAGCCAAACCCAATGCCCTCACCTGATGCCTAGACGTCTACCCAAAGAAGTCATTCGAGGCGGAGCAGAACTTCTTCAACCATCAAGTCGTCATCCCCCCGGAGCACCTCCATGCCATGCTGATCATGAATGAAGAAGGGATCCTACACCAAATCTGCAACGCACCCCCAGACCACTTCTTCACTCAGCACAACCCCCGGAATGCACTGGAAGGAGCCCTGCCAACCCTGTCACCCTTCACCCTATCCCCTGACAACTCCCTCCTCCTCTGGGACAGCCGCATCTATGCCCCAGACCACAAAAAAATATGCCTCGACATCCTCCGACAACACCATGACCATAAGCTGTGGGGACACCTGGGAATCCATAAGACTGTCCAGCTCATCTCCCGGACTTACTTCTGGCCCGGACTCAAATGCAACGTCACCCGGTATGTCTGAGCCTGCAAGTCCTGCCTCTGGGCCAAAGTTCCCCGTCAAAACCCCTCCCCATCAGTCACCGCCCCTGGTCCTCCATCTCCCTAGATCACATTGTCGAGCTCCCCAACTCTGACAGCTTTGATGCCATCCTTGTGGTAGTCTGCCGCCTCACAAAACAAGCCATCTTCATTGCATGCCACACCACCGACAATGCCCCGGAGTTTGCCCAGATCTTCCTCGAACATGTGTTCTCCAAGCATGGGCTCCCCAATGACATCATCTCTGACCACAGCTCCCTCTTCATCTCCCGGTTCTGGCAGTCTCTGTATAAGGCCCTGGAAATCAAAACCAATCTATCCACCGCCTACCACCCGGAGACTGACGGACAGACCAAACGCATGAACCAGACCCTGGAGCAGTACCTCCACCTCTACGTCAACTACCAGCAGGACAACTGGTGGCACAACTTGCCCCTGGCCAAGTTCACATATAATAACACCCCCCACTCCGCCACCGGAGTGTCCCCCTTCTATGCCAATAAGGGCTACCACTCCCAGCTCACCCTCTCCCTTGACAATATACCCTCACACGATGCCCACAAAGTCGCACAAAATCTCCAGTCCCTCCACAAATTCCTCCGGAAAGAAATCGACACTGCCAACAAAGCCTACACAAAGCACACCAACTCCCACCGCAATCCCACCCCCAACTGGTCCTTCAGAACTCTCGTATGGCTTGACCGACGCAACATCAAAACCCACCGACCCTCCCTGAAATTTGACCACAAGCACTTCAGACCCTTCAAGATCCTCCAGAGAGTCTCGACACATGCCTACCGACTCAATCTACCCCCGACCCTCAAAGGACTACACCTGGTGTTCCATGTCTGCCTCCTGGAAGAATATACCCCAAACCCCTTCACTGGCCAGCGACCTGAACGTCCTCTGCCAATCAAACTTGAAGGTGATGACTGATACAAAGTCGATCAAATCCTCAACTCCCAGAAAGTCTGCAACCAGATCCTTTACCTCATGCATTGGAAAGGTTACGGCCCTGAGGATGACACTTGGGAACCCCCCAAGAACCTCTCTGGAGCTCCTCTGGCGCTCCGGAACTTCCACTGGTGGTACCCCAGCAAGCCCCGGGACCCCTGGGACTAGAACTCACAGACGGCAGTAGTGGGCCTAACCCCCGCCTCTGGATTCACTAGGGATTCAACTCCCGCCAGTACCCCTACATGTTCCTTGCTCTCCCCCCATAAAACTTACTAAAACTACACTTATCAAAAGGAGATACATTCCAGAAAGGAGTCAAGACAGTGTACGTACAGGCCAATTTACAAATAATACAGGGAAGGAGACCCAGAAATCCAAAGAAGCGACCAAGAAAACCAACTCCTGCTCACTCACTCTCCCCTCCTGCATCGTACCCCTCCCCCAGAACCCCCACCTCCAACACTCCCTCCACCTCCTTGACCAGCATAGCCACCTCCAATTGCACTGCCACCATTGCCATGTGGTCCTCCTGTCAAGGCAGGGGCTTGCCGGTGTCCACCGCTACCTCCAACCAAGTCCCCAGAGCCACTGCATTCCGCCGCCGATGCCCCGCCAATATCCGACCCAACTGCGCCATGCCATGCTCCATCTCCGGCGGCGGCACTTGGTGCATCTGAGAGACGCCCACCTGCAGGATGCAAAGGCTGCTGAGGAGACATCCAGTAGGAGCCGATGCTCTCATGCCCAACCTAACACCACCAAAATTAGTGCGAATGGACGACTGGACAGAAATCACTCACGGATGGCCTTGCCCTGCCCCGCAGCTGCCTCCCACAGAGCTCAATCTTGCCTCCGGACAGCCACTGCCCTCTCGACGCAAAGAGCACCCGCCTCCATGACCCACCTCCCCAACGCTTGAGAGATCGTCGGGTGTGACCGGGAGGCCGCCGCAGTGTCCCTCACCAGTGTAGCTGAGCCTCCATCGTCAGTGGGACCTGACACTGTGCATGATCTCATCATGTTCTACTTGCTTTGCCACTTCAGCAAACATCTTTGGGCTTCCTGTCCTCCTCATCCCCCTCCACACTCCTCTCTCAACACTTTCTTTTCTCTGCTCCACAATCTCTCCTTCTTCCAGATGGCTCCTTTCCTCCATTACCTGTTTGGCCATTTCCCTGACTGTCTTGACCAATGCTTCCACTAACATTTCCAGAGTCTCCCTCACTCCATCCATTGCTTTCTCCACCACTTCCACTATCTGCCTCTCTAAGTCCTTTGCCTCCACTTTTTCTAGGCAGTAAGCCATAGCTTTCAGCCTGTTTGTGAGGTTGCTGGCTTTTGGTGCTTGTTTTGACCATTGCACTAGTTTGTTCTTTAAGATTCCTAGTCTGATTGGGCTGTCAGCCTTGTCAAGGCATCCATTCTCTCACAGCCACTCCCTTGCTTCCTTTATTGTGCTTATGTCTTTTGTGATGCCTCCTCTCACACCTTTCTACATGGTTCCTGCAGTGCTTCTAGTCTTTTGCACAGTCACCATGCTTGGTGTTCTGGCAGTGTTTCCACTTGGTCCTGGTGGCATATTAACAGAAAGTATGTGTGGTAGATTTAATGGTGTAAAGCAACAGCTTAGGAACATATATTTACTTCTAATCCCTTATACTCCTTGCATTTGTGGAATCCTGAGCCTATGAAAAACTCAAATTCCCATGGTTGGCAGGTGGTGGTCAGAGATCAAGAAGCAGTCCATAGGCTTCTATATATGCTTCTGGAGCCTTAGAAATAATGTTATCCCCTATACTGCTGAATAACAATATGCTTTGCTACTCTAACCAATAGTTTCTGCCTTGTGAAGGCCTTTGGGATCTCTCCATGGTCTCTTCAGAATATCAGGATCCTCCACTTGAGGACCTCATTGAGATTGTTATCACAATCATTACCCAACAACTCAGACATATCCTCTGGGATTGTCTCAATATATGCTGAGACCTCAGGTTTCCACTATCTGGTTGACCCTGTAGCAGCTCCTAAGCTTGCACCAGGCTTCAGCTGATCTAAGCCCTGGCTCAAGCTGGATAGACTCTCACTTACCTTGCTTCTGCATCCAGTTTGTTGACTACCACTAGATGGTCTCACTAGGGTTTTAACCAACAATCTTCCTGGCATCACAGCTTCTGCCAGGCCCACATATGTGTGTGGTGTGGCATCCACTGTTACTCCTCTCAGAGTACCTTCTCCTGGAGCACTAGGCAGTGCTTCATGTGCCAAGTGCCTGGCATCTTCCCTGGCCACTGCATCCTTCTTGGACATCTCCTGTCCTGGATATTCTTTTTATAATGCTGTCCAACAATGTTATGATAGTATCACTGATGCTGAGAACTTTTTTTGGCAAAAGTTTGGTTGTTTGCCAAATGCAGTAGTCTCAGAACCTGTCTATTGGGTCTGCCTACAGTTTTCAAAATAGAGCTATTGAGGTTACATAAGTGTAATCTTAATATGTATACATAAAATTAATCAGTTAATTTGTATAATAATTAGTTAATAATGAATAAGTATGTAACAAGTGCCCTTGTTATAAATAGCCCTTGCCTGCCACATAGACTTTTTATTTTCTTCTGAGTAGTATATGCTGCTTTCCATTTTTCCTTCTCCCACATGTTCATGATTACCCCTTGGCTCAACAAGAAACATCCAACTGGTGGTATCACCAAAACTGCCAGCACCCCCCAACCATTGCCTTTTATCTATGGCATGGACTTGCAGCAAGCACCAGGCACACCTACTTGATGGGCCAAAGGCAATTCATCCTCCATGTCTAACTCAATGACCTGTACAATGCCAATGGGCCAACTCCCTCTGCTTTCCAGCCAGCCATCCTCTCAAAGGTTGCAAGCTTTGGCAGAAGAGTTCAACCCAAAATGATTAAGGCCTACCTGGCAGCCATCTGCTCACTTCATGTTGATGCTAACCTCCCTTTTACTGTAGTTGAATTGCTGCTTGTCTAACACATTATCTAAGGCATTAAATGCTACCACAGCAAGCAGGACTGCAAGCCAGTTCAACCCATTACCTTGTCTATCCTCACTTTCTGCCTGGCAAATCTCAAACCAAGCACCACACCTCAATCTACACCACCTCTTGCTTGGCATATGCAGGTCTGCTCTGCAACAGGGAGTTCACAGTCAGGAAAAGGAGCAAGTACAGCACCAGTCTTAACCTCCCACAAGGAATGGTCCAGTTCTTTCTCTCCCTCAATCATGCTATGCATGTCATGCTCATGCTACCAGCTTCCAAGACTGATCTCTTCCATAAGAGGGTTACAATCATGGTGGCCACAGCTGCTGGCCACCTCATTTGTCCAGTCACTGCCCTCAAGGCCTCATTTGCCAAGCTCCCACACTATCACAATGTCCCCTTGTTTGAGCAATCAGATGGCAGAGCCCTCTCTTACAATTACTTTATCAAGTAATCAGGGAGGTGCTGTCACTTGCAGGTCTCAAACCCAGTCTCTACACTGGCCACAGCTTCAGGTGTGAGGCCACATCTGCTGCAGCAGCTGCAGGATACTTGGATTACAAGATCCAGCTCCTGGGTCAGTAGCACAGCAACTTATACAAGCTCTACATTGAGAATAACCCAATCCACATCCTCTATCCCTCCCTCATTTGGCCCACACTCATTTAGCCTCTTTTGAACCTTTGGCTCTTTGTAACTTCACTGCATTGGCTGGAATCTCAGCTTCTCTCTCTCTTCAGCTTCTCTCTCTCTTAGGAGGAGAGCCAGCCCTTGAGAACATCAGGACTCAAGAAATAAATTTCTTTCCCACAATCCATGCAAAAAACCTTCACACCACTCTCAACCTCACTCACACCACACATTACCAGCTATGAATTAATGGATTGGGCAAGTAGGAGTGGAGGGGCTGCCCAGGGTTAATTCAGGCACAGATTAAATTGCTGCCTTTGTCCCTTTATCCCTTTCAACATTACATTCTCCCTTCACATATCATACTCACTGTTTACTCCCATTGTTCTATTCTGCATATATACCAGCAAGCACAATTGAGGATGTCCCTGTCAACTCACACTGCACTTGCAGGTAAGCATTTAACTCAGTTAATGATGTGTCAACTCACACTGTACTTGCAGTGCCTACTACATGATTGTCCATATGCTTACATTACATCATGCATCTTTTTGCCCTGCCCACCATCCCTATCCCACTTCATTTCACTCTACTCTTTGATGTCTCAATACAATCCCCCTACTTGTATCTACTTAATCAAGTCCCTTGTAGTTAGCCTTGAGTCTTAGCTTCTCTCCCTCTTGGGAGGAGAGCCAGCCCTCAAGAATATCAGGACTCAAGAAATAAATTTCTTTCCCACAACCCATGCAAAAAAACTTTCACACCACTCTCAACCTCACTCACACCACACATTACTATTATGAGTCACGATGTGCAAATGGTTTGCTATGTGTAAAATGCATTTTTCAGGTCTTTCCCCCTGTCTGTTGGGTCCAGGAAAAAATCAGTAGATATGTATAGTGTATCTTAAGAGTTCTATTTAATTGGTTTATGAGAAACTTGAGATGGAAAAATGTAGGAGGCACAAAAGTGCCAAATCAGAGCTGATTTTGTGACCCTCCGGAGCTCGGTCAAATGGACCAGATGGAGTGTGTGAAATCTGACTACACTAAATCCTTGCATACATGTATCATGACTTGAAAACAATTTTCCGAGGCATATTGAAGAGTGGAAAGCATAGAGAGATGGATACCTTTCTGTTCAATGAAAAAGAGTGTGACAACTTAGACACTGTTGGAGCTCCGCATATGGCTGCATTGGCATGCAACTGCTGGGCTCGTGCGTGATGGATGGGGTCTGTCGAGCGGAGCTGGAATTTGGACTGTGACTCAGTGTGACATATTTTGCACTTCCCAGTCCTTTTGGTACCCCTCACTCAGACATTGACTGACACATCTCATATGCCGTAGATCCTCATATAAAAATTATCACTCTCTAGCTAAGAAGTAAACTGAGGTTATCTGAAAGTTTGAAGAGTATACATCCAGTGGACAGAGCTGCAGAAAAAAAATGGCTAGAATTTGCACTTCCCAGTACATGATAGTACCAGCCATGAATTAAAGCCAGGATGCAGTTGTATGTCATGTGATTTTTTTTCAATTTTTTTTTTGCATAAATAATTCCATGTGAATTTTTCCAAAAAGGCTAAACATTGGAGCAGTTTTTTTAGCCAGTGTGCATTGCCCTTGGTGTTCAAGTCAGCTCTCCATACCCTCAAATTAACAGCAAATCTGGTACCAGTAGGGGAAGTTTGATAAACTGGGTTTCTTGGTCCATTTTGGTGAAGGGAAGGCTAATTTTATTGATCCATCTGGAAGAGTGTTCATAATTGGGCAGAAGCAGAATCAGATGTACCAATTACATCTATCCTCCATCACAGATAGCTCTTTAGCACTAGACCAGGAATCTCAGATGTCAAAAGCCAATGCCCAAGAAGCCCCTACAAAAGTCATGGTTGCAAATTTTCTCAATAAACTAATCAACCTGAAGTTGTGGCACCAGCATTTTAGCCATGCCAGAGTGCAGTCTATTTGCTGGCTGCAAGCAAAAAAGCTTGTAGATAGCTTAAACTTCTATGGGAATGCCAACATACATAGCCTTTGCAATGACTGCATTTCCAAAAGCCCACCACTTGACCTTTTGGAATATTTGAAGGCATCCAAACTGCTAGCACAAAGGTTTATATTGACCTATGGAGACTAGTAACAGTTGTCTCACTAAGTGGACCCTCTTACCTTAGGATGTCTGTTGATACCAACCTTTCCAGGCTCAGGCCATATATTTGGCTTCCATGGTGGATAAGGCAACAGGTTAGTTGTTGTTTTGAGCTCCATAAGACAGCTTCCCCAGCTATGGTGAAAACATAACCTCCTGTCAACTGGCAAGTGTCCAGGTCTCCTCCATAATACACATCCACATATCCAATAGTCTTGATCTCAGCTCTCCACCAATACACAATACAATAATGCAAGGTCCTTTACATACTGCATCACATGGGGTAATGCCTTCTGGTGAGTAGATCGAGAGTTGGTCTAGAATCTTGCTAGGAGTCCAACAGCATAAATCAAAATACTTGGCCTCAAACCACAGCATTGAGTCTGGGGGAGTGTTGAAGGTAGACTTGCAAATGTGGCAGAGACATCTTAGTTACTTTTACTTACTTCAGTTTATTTCTCTTTCCTGGACTTATTTCTTAGGCCCTTTGCAATTACTCTCATTTGCAGCTATACAGTTTTTCAGCCACCACAACCCCTTCAGGTTTGCAGTGGCCGTATTGGGCATCCCTCAGTCCCTCTATTTGAGCTGAGGGGTGTGTCCAATTTACTTCTCACATATTACTCTACTTGCCAGTCATTTCCTGTACACTAGAGACTTACTTAGTGTTACAGGTTAACAGAGTTGTTTTATTTGAGCTGATGGACTAGACACTTAGTGCTGCAGCTCCTTTAATCAATCAGCTACCCTACAGATGATGCAACTACTATCATGTGCAATAACAATGCAGTAATAAATTTCCTGAAAATTTGTTGTTGCACTCACATGTAAAGCACATCCATTTTTTACAAGAGCATGTAGCATCTGGAGAACTTGTTGTATGTTATATTAACACAAAAGACAATATTGCAGATCTGTCCACAAAACCCCTCCCCTTACCATGATTTTCTTGACTTCAAAGGATTCTGAGCCTATCTCAAGCCATATTCCATATGAGGAGTTGCTAGTGTATGTCACTTACAGTGAGGAGTGTTGGAATTTGGGGTATGGCAAGAGGTGCATAGCATTTATTACATAATCACAGTTTGTTTTGCATCACTTGTTACCAAATAAACCATGTTGTTTTGTCATGTCCTTTCATCACAGTCAGCCTTTCTCATCATTGGTCAGCTCTTCCCACACAGTCAGCTTTTCCTGCCCTAGCCTTTTGACAGGTTATGAGCCCCACCCATGCACAAATTCAAAGCACATTTTATCCCTCCATTAAAATTTTCACTGCTTCCAATCATGGCACCTTCTCACTACAAAATGCTTCATATGTTCAATTTGGACAACAAGTTTGATGGATCAAACTATGATGCTTGGGTCACAGAGCTGGAAATGACATTCATTGGGCATGACATCTTAGCACACATCAAGGGTGAGACATCTTCCCCTAGTGATATTATTGGTGCTGCTGCCTGGCACAAAGATGATCAGAGCACTTCTACAAGACCATATCCTCCACTAACATCATCCATGCCCATTTCAAGAATGTCACTCCCTCCCAAACTGCCAATGCTGTCTGGACCAGTCTCAAGGGTGAATTCCAGAAGGATTCTCATGTGAAGTGCTTTGAGCTCAAGAAGCATCTGTACAACCCCATTCATGATATTGAGAAACCAGTCTCTGTATATATTCAGGACATTGTCTCTGCCTCCAAAGCTCTTGCTGCACTTGGTCATGCCCCTCCCATCATCAATGTTGTTGACTCAATCCTCATGAATCTCTATCCTGACTTTTCAATTGTTTGCACCCTTCTCACCACCCAGGTGGAGGAACCTTCTCTTGCTGCTGTCAAAAAGATGCTCACTGATCAGAAAGATACATAGACTGCACTCAATCCTGATGCAGCAGACAAGATCAAGGCAATGTATGGCAGGACACAGGAGAGGGGGAGGAAAGGAAAGGGTTCAAGGGATGATGATGAAGCACCAAGGTATGAGTGGCTAAACCCTTGCAACATGAATTCCTGCCACCATTGTGGCCTTCCTGGACATTGCTCCTCTCAGTGCATTGCAGACATGCCACAGAAGATAAAAGACAAGATCATCAATAAGGCTATGGATTGTCATTGTCATCACAAATGCTCCTCATCCACTTCTGACTCTGATGTTGCTGATGCAAAGTTTGCTCATGCTTCACATGCCACCTCTGATACTGACAGCTCTGACTCTGATGATGACAAGCCCATCCAGTCCATGTCTGCCAGAGCATTTGCACATGTCCTTACCTCAAGCAACCACAGAATGGGAACATTGCCAGCAGTTGGGCATGGACAAGAAGAAGTGGCAGGACCTCAAGACTTGCCTTAATGCATGATGAATAGTGGATCATTTCATTGAGTGGGGGAGATTTTTGGTTCAGTGGGGGATTCTCTCATTCCTTTTGGTCACACTTCCTTCTCAGTTGCGCACTTCGTCTCTGAGTGGGGGTGTTGGAAGTTGGGGTACAGCAAGAGGTGCATAGCATTTGTTATATAATCACAGTTTATTTTGCATCACTTGTTACCAAATAAACCACGTTGTTTTGTCGCATCCTTTCATCATGGTCAGCCTTTCTCATCATCAGTCAGCTCTCCCACCACTTGCGGTCACTCCCAAAAGGTGTCAGATTGGGCGAATGTGGACATTGGATCTTGTTCTGCATTAGGCAGCAGAACTTTCCAGTTGACATCAGCTGATGGCAGCACAATGTCAGTACTTATCTAAATTCAAAGCCCAACTCAACTACAGATGAGTCTCAGTAATATCAGACAAACACTTCAAATGATTCACAGTATTTAGCACCAAGAACAGCTAGAACTTTGTACAGAATCAGAGGACACAGAATCAGTAGACAATAATGATTGCATAGTTCAGTAATTGTTCAGTAGGGTTAGAGCAGTCAGATACCCAGATAACCAGTAGTTTTGTCCTCTCAGAATGTAGAATGTATGTTCAGAGTAAAGAATGTATGGATGCAGGCAGTGGAGAGTGTATCATAAATGCAGGATTAGCATGTTGCATCTGCAAATGCTGTTGCCTTGCCGTTGTCTTGCCGAACTTGCCAGAATGTCGAAACATGTCACAACAATTTCCTTATATTGGGGGAGGGGTGGTACGTCATAGCAACCATGTCCAGATTTACCCGATCTGACACCTCTTGGTCACTCCCATTTCCTTTACGGTCAGCTTTTCTTGCCCTAGCCTTTTGACAAGGAGGAGTGTTAAACGCAGATAGTTTGGGACACTGTAAGTGCCACAAGTCTGATGACTGAGAGGGTCAATATGCAAACTGTCCATTCTTATTCTTAATCACCTTTACCCTTAGATTTGGACATATATCTATATTCACAGTGAACACACTCTCAGTCAAATACACAAAGACTGAGGGTGAGTAACTGCATACATTTACCAGGCTCCTCCTTCCAGATCTTGCATGGCCTCATGATGCATTGCTTCTAGACGCGGGATCCCCCCAAGACGTGACGGCCTCCAGATGCCCGAGTTGCCATCTGAGCTCGTCCAGCCTCCACAGTAACCAAGTTCCCCAGGGGGGCAGGGGCCGCGTGCGGTCTCGCGTGAGAGGAGATGTCTGGGCTTAGGGCTCGGTCGTTTGCCCGAACTTGATGGGATTAGGCGTGGGTTCCTGTCAGATCTTGCCGCACAGCCCTGTAATGAATTAGATATCTCAGCACTCACGCGTCTGCCTGAGCGCCCATCGGACGCCATAAGGCGGTGTGGTATATTGCTCCAACGCGCAGTCCTGTCCCAAATTAGACAGCCTCGTGATGGGAGCCCCAAGTGCGGGTTCCCATTGGATCTTGCATGGCCTGGTAACAAATTGCAGATCTTGATCCGATTTCGCACAGCTGTGATGGATTCCTTCTGGCCGTGCGTGTCCCTCGCGACTCTGTGGCCTCCAAGCGTACGAGCTGCCTTTCGAATTTGTCCCGCCTCCGGCGGCAGACTGCCCTGGGTGGACGGCTTCCACGGACCGCATATGGTCTTGCAAGAAGGCATCTGGGTTTAGGGCTTGGGCTTCTGCCCAAGCTTGATAGCAACGGACCCCTTGTTGGCATCAAAAACTTTTTCTGGCCATGTGACGGGTCTCCAAGTAGCCGTTCCCATCGGGCACTTGCACAGCCATGTGATGGATTGCTTCTAGGCGCGGCTTCCGGAGGTGTGGCGCATTGTTCCGACTGCCCGTGGTCCTGTCACAACATGGACAGCCCCGGGAATGGAAGAAGCCCTAAGTGCTGGTCCCCATCGGATCTTGCACAAGTGTTTTTGCTTCCAGGAGTGACTTTTTTCCCCGCTCGATGGCCTTGAGACACAGGCATTGCTGGGCCGCACTTGATTGGCTGCTTGGGGGTTCTCAGTAGCAAGTTAAATCATGTCGCATTGCTCGACTCCGGGGCCATCCGCGCGCAACGTGTTCCGCATTGCACAGCTGTTGTCCAAGGGTGCCTATAACGGATCATATTGCTGTGCAATGGGCGCTGCGCTGCCAAACAGGAGTTGGCGCCCTTTACAGCTCTAGGTACTCAAGTACGGTATATAGTAGAGCCCATACCGAGGTCGAAAGCAAGCCATTTCCCATGCCCTCCTTGAGCATGAGAACCTTGCGTGACCACAGCACTCTGGACATGTCCACCACACTTCGGACGTGTTCACCGCACTTCAGACGTGTTCACCGCACTTTGGACGAGCGCCCACGCGGACTGAGGAGCTCGCTGAGTAACAAGCATTGGAGCGTCGTTTAGCTGGTGCATCTTCTATCGTTTTGCCTTGGCACTTCCTATGAACTTCCTAGGAGTCCATAGCCCCGGCCACATCACATATACGAGACCGATTCCATGAGTTGGTGCGGTCGGTAATCTCTCCCCTCCCGGCCCCCACCCTCCAACATGTGCGCGACCAGACGAGTGCGTAGCGCCGTGGCTGCCAGAGTCCAAGGGTGCCCTAGATTCCGTGCATCGTGTTTCCTCATCTCTATACCCAGCAGGTTGGCACCAGTTCCAAGCCCGCAGATTGGGAGAGCTTTAGCTGGCGGTACGTCTCTTCCTCTTCGTCTCGTCTCGCTCGCCCGCTCATGCTAGCCACCCCCGTGTATAGCGACCTTTGGCACGAGTTCGACCTCGTTGTGCGCTGTCTCTTTCCTTCTGCCTGTTCTTGATCCCTACATTCTTTCTTTCCTGTATAGCGGTGGATCCCTTTGTCCGCCAACCCTTGCAATTTCTACCGTGCCCAGGAAGTCAACTACCTCACGGTCGTCGACGGCCCCACGGTCCCCGGCAATGCCCTTGTCAGTTTTACCATCGTCGCCTGGATGCCTGTCATCTCATGCACCCAGGGATGGGACGAGAAACCGGACCCACCATGGTGATTTGGACACGGTTATCTAGGTACATCAGTAGCCGCTGCAGCTGTTAGTTGTTTCATGATTTTTGTCGGTTTCACCATCTAGTCTGACGCAGCAGATGCAGAGCGAATGCACACCAGCAAATGCTCTTGGTGCCGGACATTATACCCTCCATTCTGCTCTTTAGCCTCTTTGATTACCTGTACTTACGGTCTTAGCAGGTCGTTATAGCCTGCGTCCTCTCCTTCGTCTTCATGCTCCTGCCGCTGGACATTATTACACTCCTTTCCACCACCTGTCCACTTTGCATTTGCTAGCGTCGCAACCGGTCACCAATACCTGCATCCGCTCCTTTGTCTTTCATCGCTGAGTCAAGTGCTTCTCATGGCAGCTCTTGCCCAGCATTGCCCGCCACAAGTTTGTCTTGTATGCCTGCTACGTCACTCGCTATGCGGGACGAAGTGAGAAATTGGGCGAGCCGTCGTATATGTGACTGGACGAGAAGAGAAGGGGGTTGGTGGGAGAACCGGCTGGCGGTGTTCTGCCCTTGTTTTACCCAAGAGGATCGAGTCTGGCGCCGGCTCGTCTGCTCAGCGTGAGCGGCGTAGCTTTTGGTCTTTGGAGTCATCTTATCACTACGTAGCTCAGCATCTAGGCTCTACTTCCTATTTATTTGTCACGGCCTTTTGATCGTGTGCATGCGATGCTCAGCAGACCCCGCCGATGGCCACGCTTTGTGACAAACCAGTGGTCCGTATTAGATCACGCATCTGTGAGGGCTGTACAGAAAGCGTGGGGGATCACGGAGGCACATGGCGGCACAGGTTTGTGTTCTAGTACCTGTCAGAGCTGTGGGAAGCGCCTGTGCCGTCGATAAGAAAGACGTCCGTTGCTGCAACAACAGTTCTCCCCCCAACTTCCACTACCTATGCAATCGATGACAATGACTTCCTCCGTCTCGTTACTGACCAACCATCTTCAGCAAAGTCGGTCGTATCTCGTGTCCTTGCTCTTATCGTCAAGTCTTATAACCCATTTCTGCTAGTGCTTATTGGCCCGGTTCTTGACAAACCAACCACTCCCGTCGCTTCCCAGGATGACAATAGCCAAGAAATTGTCTTTCTCCAGCTATTTGTTAAGCTCCAGGGCGGTGCGGGGTTAGTGGGCACATGGACTTTGTACGACAGCGGGGCCTGCACAATAGAAGCAAACGGCGACCCTCACGGCCCTACAAGGTATGGTTTCACGTTTACCTATGCCTTTTGCATCATCTAACTCGGAATTACGAGGGATGCTGAGCCTATAATCGCAACAGAGGCTATTTTAGTTGGGACAACTCGCACCAGCCACATGCCCCAGCATTGTTTCTCTGTTCAGATGGGACGGGCTGGCTACGTTCTCCAGCCAGATGCTGGGCTCACTTCACAAATTGCGCCCGGGGAAATTCTTGACTATGCACACGGCTATCTTCACCAGCCCACCCCTGACCTGTACGCACTTGGCAGTTTACCATCACGGATAACCACAGCTGAACAGAGACCAGGGTCACCTTCTGCACCGGCTTCCTTCTCGATACGGTGGATGCGTTCCAATGCCAATGCTCGGTGTAGGTAGGTACGTTGCCTTTTTCACGGCTCATCTCATCGTGAGAAGACAAATCCGGTTCGGGGTAGTTCTGTCGGCGACGCCTGTATGGGCGGCCTATGAAATTTTGACCGTATGTATCGCTGTCTTGCCTATAAACGTGAAGCTGACTACTGTCATGCTCGCCTCTACAGAACATCTTTCTTCCTCTTTCCTTACAGCCTCGAGCGCCCCCTTCTCCTCGACCTCTCCGTTGCCCTAGTCCCCAACCCGTTTCTTTTGTCACGCCATCTGCTCGTTAGATTCCAAATTTTAGATCTTGAAGCCGACTTGTCTCCTCGCTTTCCCTTGTTCAAACCATGCCTGTTCTTACTCATTGCTCTCATTTATCAATGGACTCGTCATTCATTGTCGTCAGTGAGACCGGGTAGGCACCGGATGCTTCCTTCGTACAGCACTTGGTCTCAAGCTGGCCATGACGTGACTTCTTCCGCGGTTTTAGCCCCTCATCTGGTCCTCTTACTGTCATCATGTGATTTGCACGTTTTTACTTAGGTTTGATGGACTGGAGCGCCTCATAGGTAGGTACCTGCCACGGTCCTTGACCCCTCTTCTCCATAACCTGTCCTTTCCAACGGTGCGGCGATAAACTTTGTGCTTAATCGCGCATTCTGCCATGGTAGCGGCTCGGAACTGACCCTACTAGCAAGACTCGATCGCTTCCGCCATCTGCCAGTACGGTTAGCATGTCTGTACCTTGTGTAATTTACGTGGCTGCCATCAGATTGGAGAAAACGTGAGAGATCACAGAGGCACATGGCAGCTCTGATTTGTGGTCCAGCAGCTGCCAGAGCCATGGGACGCGGCCCGGTTTTCTCTATTAGAAAGATGTCTGCTGCTTGGACACCTGTTTTCCCCCCAGCTCCCACCATCCACTCGCTCGATTGTTCGCAACTCCCTTGGACGCGTCGCAGACCAAAATAAGGTGCGTCGTAATCATCCTGCATCTTCGCCCTTGTCGTCGAGTCTTATAAACCGTTTCCATCAGTGTTCATGGACCGGATTCCCAACAAACCTGGCGCCGTCGCTGCCCACAACGACGACAGCACAACTGCAAGTCCCGGAGACGTCACAAGAATTGCCCATTTGCCACGTTACAATCTCGGCCACAGCGCGCGGTGGGGGGGCATGTGGTGGGGTATCTTGGTCTTGTCTTGAAACAAATGCGTCGTATCTTGTGCCTTTGTCAAGTCTTATAAACCGTTTCCATCAGTACCCAATGGCCTGCTTCCCGGCCAACCGGCTACCATTGCCACTTACAACAACAACAACGGCACGGCCGTCAGCCCTAATGACAGTGCGGCCGCCAGTCCCAACGACGTCGCAGACGTTGCTCAGTATTGGCTATCTGTTACACTCAACACCGGCGTGGAGTGGGAGGGCGCCTGGACCTTGTACCGCGACGGGGCATCCATGAGGCATATCCACTGTTGCCGGCATGCGACTACCTGTCCTCAAGACTCTACGGGGTACGATTTCACGTTTGCTCATGACTCCGGCACTGTCTCACTCAGAGTCTCCAGGGGCGCTGCACCCATGGCCATAGCAGAGTACGTGTTGATTGGCAAAACTTATGATGGCCCGATGGTCTCGCGTAAGCTTGTCTTCCGCAAAGAGGGAGGCACCGTTTTCCGGCCAGCCACCAAGCCCGCTCAAGAGGACAAGGGCCCGTTCGAAGAATTCCTTGCTGAGGTCCATGGCATGATTGGCGAGCCCACCGGCAGCTTGTGAGTAGTTCGCAGCTTGCCGCGGATGACAATGACAGAACCGAGACCAGGACTCACTTTGTCACCCACTTGGCTGTAGAAATGGCCGAGGAACTCAAACGCCAAAACAACTCTGGAGAGTAGTGTCCATACGTTGCTTGCGTCACGACTCGTCTCGCTCACGCATATATCAATGTGCTGGACTCATCAGCAGTACCCGCAGCCATATCGACCTGTAGTAGGAAGATGAATGTAATTTGCGCTTGTTCTCTAGTGCCGGTGTGGAGAGATGCCTGTATAGGCAGCCTATCCAGTTTTGGCCAGGCATAATTATCTTGATCACGCATAAACGCGAGGCTGGCCACTGTGATGCTCGCCTTGGCGGAACATCCTTTTCCTCTTTCCATCTTGGATTGCCCAGCATATATGCCTCTCTCGCTCCCTTCTTTATCTCTCTGTTGTCCTTGTTTTTTTCTTTCTCTTCACCTGCTGTTTCACCGCAAAGCCGAATTGTTGCCTCGCCAATTGGGCTCCTTCCTGCATATGTTGACAGCAAGAGCGACGCTGAGGCCAGACATCAACAGTGACTACTGATAGGCAGGTGCAAAAGCACTTATGCTGCCAGGAGCGCCTGCGCTGTTGATAACAATGCGCGCAGCAGCTGGGCTTTGCCCCCAAAATGGGGATAATGGAGTGCCGTTACAACAGTGGATGCCTGTGGATGTGCCTGAGGATGGCCGATTTTAGCGTCGTAAGCTGATGAAAACGGCTGAACTTGGCACGTAAACGAAACTTTTCATAGTAAATTTCCTCCAGCCTTATAGTCTTCCTGATTTGGCAGTGAAGAGCCCACATTCATGGCAGCATGCTTACCATTTATCGTAACGCTTAGCATAACTCTTAACGTAACGCTTACCGTTTTAGCTAAGCCATCATCCTATCACCAGCCTTCTCGTCCTCCCTTCTCAAACCCACCACTGCACCATTCATCTATCGTTTGTTCTCTTCATCTCTCGCTCCCTTACTGCCTCTCTCTTGATGATCTCGGATCTAGATCCTGGTTTGCATCGTAAGCGTACAAAGAGACGGCATTGCTTCACTTGATCCACGAAGCACTAGAGAGGTAACAGCGACATCATCATCTCGTAGTCGTAGTGTCGTGTCTAATGGCTAATTAACCCTCGACCACGGACGTCGCGATGCTTGCAATGCCAGCGCAAATCCTTGAAGGACCCGTATCTAGCATGTGTTGAGCCTGTGCCGGTCATCAGTGGGACTTGAGATCTCCAGGCAAAGGAATAACCTTTTTAAGTTGCGCCGGGGCCTCCCAACCTCGCACGGCTGTTCTGCAGTGTCGCCGACCCTCCTCAACTCTTGATTTGAGCATGATGTGAGTTTCCCGTATCGAGCTCTAGGTAGGATAAGCGGACCGACGTGATTGATACTTCCATGGCCGATGGAGGGGAGTGCGTGAGTTGTGGAAGTTTGACCAAGTTCCATGAATTTCCGACGGTGGGAAAGCAGTGCATGTGCGCCGCAGAAGTTCAGTATAGACGCCATATACATTTGACATAGACTTGGCCATTAAGGATCTGCTTCAATGTTATGCGCAGACATCTGTTATACTGTTGGGTAGTGATTCGGTGAGGGTGGGCACTAGACTACGTTTCCTCAATGTTATTGAAGGTGCCAGTCGAGTCGAGTCAAACCCTACAAGTCTACGACTGAAGGCACATACGATAATAGACCATGCTGGATGCACTTAGACATCAACTGTGCTCTCCAGATATGAACGAGAGACCACCTCAAATAAGACAGAGCACCTTTAAGACATAACAAGAAATCGATTGCATGCACCAAGTATACGATCAAGATACATCGCTGCCAACTATACAAGACAAGTGGGGATAACGGACGCGATAGAAGACATGGGCACGAGTAGACGAGTCAAACTGAGAAGCGATTTGTGACTGGATAGGGAGGGGTTGTTGAGGCATGCAGAAGGGTTTCAACCCAATCAGCGACAAGGCTCTAAAGACCAAAAAGCGATCAGACACGATGGGGAAAGACGTTGCGGAAGAGCACCCGCCTTAAGCGAAACCGAGCTTCTCCTTCCATTCTGCAGCGGCCCAACCACTGTCCTTCTCGAGGTAAGTGGGGAGGAACTTCTTGAGGGAGGCCACCATGAGGGCCTTCTCTGCCTCATCCTTGTAGGCAATGGTCAGACCGAGCTTTGTGATGAGAGCTCTAGCGTCGTCAAGGTCTTGCATGGCTTTGTTCTCATCAAAGCGCTCTGAGGCGGACAACAGCTTCATCTTGACGACCTCGCTAGGAGTCGCCAAGGGGAGGTTTTTGTTCGTAAGCATATCCATGACCGAAGAGAGGAGGGTGCCCATGGGCGCATATCCGGTCTACACATCCAGGGCATGTGAACGAGCCACGGCAAGAAGCATAAAATGTAGACGTACGATGTCAGGCAAGATGATGTCGATGGGTGTGATTTCTTTGGTGTTGGGATCACAATAGGTAACTCCACAGATCCCCTCTATGTTGATTGTGAAGCGCTTGTCAAAGGCTACGATGTCGTTCCGGACTTTCTTATGGTTGATCAGAGGCTCTCCAATCTTTCCCTTGACAATTATGTCAATGTCCTCATGCTCAACGGTTAGTGATACAACTCTATGCCGTAATCAACGACCGGGACTTACTTTGGTCTCGCGGATTTGTTCCATCTGCATCCTGAGGCCTCCGGTGATGGAGACCTTGGTCATTGTGGCCTGAGGGCCAAGAACAGACTTCAAGGCTTGGAAGAACGGGACGAGAGTGGCGCAGGAAGCGGGCATTGCAACTAGACATGGGGGATAAGGTTAGTCTGGGCATTAGACGACAAAACTCAAGGATGAAGGAGTGATACGACTGACGTTTAGCAGAAGAGTCTTGCTTGGAAGCGTTGAGCCGGTCTGTCGAAGCTTGCTGGCTTTTATGTGCTCTCGGCGTACGTATTCGGAGGGTCTCCTATGGGAAGATGCAATTGGAAGGTACTCTTCCGAGAACACAGAGAATCGGATGACTGAGCGACTCCATGCAGTTGGGAGCTGCGAGGGGTCATGCGCAGGGGACGTGGTAAAGAGCAAAATGGTCGAGACCCAATCGAAGGTATTGAAGACCATGTCTGGTCCTTCTCGGACGGTCCATGAGGTGAAAAAAGGGGGGGAATTGTCAGCCACTTCGGGGAAAAGCCAGAACCCCATGCAGTTTGTGGCTTCGCTGTCGCAGGGGCTGCTGCTTCGCGATGCAAACCTGACCCTCAAAGTATGCGCGCAGGTTGCGCGTTCTGCTTTCTAGAGTTCTAGGGTGCGAAGGTAAGAAGGTGGTGTGATGAGGGTGAGGCAGCGTTGATTCCGAGATAAAGCCTGACCTCCAACCCATGATTCCTCCGTTCTTGAGGAGGTTGCTGCTTCTTGTTAGGAATGTTCTCCCTGAAGCACAAGGCCCCAAGGTTGTGTGTGACGCATCAGAGATCGGGGGTGCGAAGGTGTCGAAGAAATGGTGCGAATGAGGGTCGGATGTCATCGATTCCGAGGTGAAGCCGGAACCTGGAACTGGAAAGCTCCGTTCTCGCGCAGAGACTGCCGCTTCTTGATAGGCATGTTCTCCCTGGATCCCCAGGCCTCAAAGTTGTGTGTGATCTTCTTGGAGCTCGATAGTGTGAAGTTGTGCAGTAAAGACAGCAATGGGAGTGATAGCGTCGATTTTGGGGTGCGGTCCACAGAGAGCCCCGAATCTTAATAGCTTCGCCCCCGCACAACCTTGGAGGAATCCTCCGGACGCCACCAGTTTGCGATAGAAGCGTACATTGTGGCAGAACTCGTTCCGTCCGCATCCTGTACATTCGTTGCTGCCCGGATAAATCGATCACGCAAGATGATCTAGACTGCCTGGGGTGTCAGGGAAAATGCGAGGAAGCATGCCCATTGTGGCATCGTACAAGACGGCATGCAAGTTGTCTCTCTCGGGGAAATCATTGCGGAGGCTAGATGAATCCGGAGGTCAACTCGAGTGTATGAGGGCTGTGAATTTCGGAGGAGTACTCTGTTGGAAGTTGGGGTACGGTGAGAGGTGCACAGTATCTGTTATGTAATCACAGTTTGTTTTGCATCACTTGTTACCAAATAAACCACGTCGTTTTGTCACGTCCTTTCATCATGGTCAGCCTTTCTCATTGTCGGTCAGCTCTCCCGCCACTCGTAGTCACTCCCATTTCCTTCACTGTCAGCTTTTCTTGCCCTAGCCTTTTGACAGGTTATGGGCCCCGCCCACACACAAATTCAAAACACACTTTATCCCTCTGTTAAAATTTTCACTGCTTCCAATCATGGCACCTTCTCAGTACAAAATGCTTCGCACATTCAATTCGGACAACAAGTTTGATGGATCGAACTATGATGCTTGGGTCACAGAGCTGGAAATGACATTCATTGGGCATGACATCTTAGCACACATCAAGGGTGAGACATCTTCCCCTAGCGACTCCATTGGTGCTGCTGCCTGGCACAAAGATGATCAGAGTGCTCGCACTGCCCTCTACAAGACCATATCCTCTACCGACATCGTCCATGCCCATTTCAAGAATGTCACTCCCTCCCAAACCGCCAACACTGTCTAGACCAGTCTCAAGGGTGAATTCCAGAAGGATTCTCGTGCAAAGCACTTTGAGCTCAAGAAGCGTCTGTACAACCCCATTCATGACATTGAGAAACCAATCTCTGTATATATACAGGACATTGTCTCTGCCTCTGAAGCTCTTGCTGCACTTGGTCATGCCCCTCCCATCATCAACGTTGTTGACTCAATCCTCATGAATCTCCATCCTGATTTTTCAATCGTTCGCACCTTTCTCACCACCCAGGTGGAGGAACCTTCTCTTGCCGCTGTCAAGAAGACGCTCACCAATCAGGAAGACACACAGACTGCACTCAATCCTGATGCAGCAGATGAGATCAAGGCAATGTATGGCAGAACAAAGGAGAGGGGGAGGAAAGGAAAGGGTTCAAGGGATGATGATGAGGTACCAAGGTATGAGTGGCTAAACCCACGCAACACAGATTCCTGCCACCGTTGTGGCCTTCCTGGACATCGCTCCTCTCAGTGCATTGCAGACATGCCACAGAAGATAAAGGACAAGATCATCAATAAGGCTGTAGATCGTCGTCGTCATCACAAACGCTCCTCATCCACTTCTGACTCTGATGTTGCTGATGCAAAGTTTGCTCATGCTTCACATGCCACCCCTGATACCAACAGTTCTGACTCTGATGATGACAAGCCCATCCAGTCCATGTCTGCCAGAGCATTTGCACATGTCCTCACTCAAGCAACCACAGAACGGGAACGTCGCCAGCAGTTGGGCATGGACAAGAAGAAGTGGCAGGACCTCAAGACTTGCCTTAGTGCCTGATGAATGGTGGATCATTTCATTGAGTGGGGGAGATTTTTGGTTCAGTGGGGGATTCTCTCATTCCTTTTTTGGTCACACTCTCTTTTCCAGTTGCTCTGCACCTCGTCTCCGAGTGGGGGTGTTGGAAGTTGGGGTACAGCAAGAGGTGCACAGTATCTGTTATGTAATCACAGTTTGTTTTGCATCACTTGTTACCAAATAAACCATGTCGTTTTGTCGCGTCCTTTCATCACAGTCAGCCTTTCTCATCGTCGGTCAGCTCTCCCGCCACTCGTGGTCACTCCCATTTCCTTCACGATCAGCTTTTCTTGCTCTAGCCTTTTGACATACTCCTCCCCCGAAGCCAGCGTATCGCCAGAAGTCTCCACTTTAGGGCAAGACGGAATGACTCATCAGCGCTACAAGAATGCCTGCCGGGTTATCTCTGGTTGTGAATTTCCTAGTCGCGAAGGAAGCGCAGGGGATCGGAGAGATGTGCCACACTGCCGGTCAGCGGTTCATGAGAATTTGCAAAGCGCTCCATCCGCAGTGTTCACTCCACTTGAGACCACCTGGGAACCGGTTCTCCACAGGCGCATCCGCTGCAGAGGCTAGACGCATCCACTGCAGAGGCCGGATGAATCCGCTACAACGGTAGCGCGGATGAACAGCTATTGCCGAGCCCCAGAAAACTTCGTTCTCGGGTGCGATAGCAGCATGAGGTTGTCAAAGTTTCGACGAGAAGGCCCGAACTTGTGTGATTGGGGCTTTCGAAGCTGCCGTGGAATTGCAGGCGCGTTGGGGAAGAAGACTGGAGCCGGGTGCTGCATCTGTCAATGAGCCTTGTCATGAAAGCCTTGTTCCGACGTCGTTCAAGACGATGCGGGGTCAGAGCTTTCGTACCTCCCCTTCGACTTCGAGCTGAAGCGCAAGAGACGATGCAGAGTGGAACTTACAACGCATACTAGGATAGACAGAGTAATAGTCAGAGCATGCAGCCCATATTCTAAAGGGATCGCTTCCTACTCCTGAATGCTCGTCGAGAGTGCCAGCTCAAGCGCACGCGATCGTACTCAGACCGTAAAGCCGAGTCTCAGCCCGTAATGGTCACTGCATGGGATATAGTCGGAATCCTCGGCGGGCCTGGTCACCTCGATCAGAGGAGGGCGCGTAGTCTCCATGTCCTTCGCCTCTATGCCCAACATCGCAACCTTGTCCAGCCTTCCCGCTCTCAGTCCATCATCTCGTTCCACCCCCACTCCCCACGTAGCTCCATCAGGCCCTCCCTCTCCGTGCAACGCGACCCACGCATCCACCAGTCCGTTCCTGTCGAGGAGAGCATGGTCGTCGGAACTGATGGCGTTGAAGTCTCCGGCGATCAGTCCACCAGCGCATCCAGGCTCGCGCAGGAGGTTGGCAAGGATCTCCAACTGCTCGGTACGGTACGGGAGCGTGTCCCCGAGAGAATCGAGATGGACGTTGACGAGACGATAGGCCGCGGCTGGGGTGGACGGCGCGGCTGGGGGGATGATGTCTACGGAGAGCGCACACCTCCCATACTTGCTGGGGAGTTCGACGCGGGAAACGGGACCGAGCATGAACTTCTCCCCTCTCTCGACCTCACCCTCCTCCTTCTGCGACGCCAGGTCGAAGGCGAAGCGCTTGCTAGACAACAACGTCATGTTCACGAAGGGAACCCCCTCGAACGACGTTGGGTCCTGCGCGTCCGTCACCAGAAAGGCTCCGCGAACTTTTGGATGGGCCAGGATAGCGGTGTGGACGTCGGACGTGACTTCTTGGAGGAAGATGACGTCAGGACGTTTGGATTCCTCGAGGATGCCATCAAGGAGTAGCTTAGCTCGTGCGATAGGACGTGAGGAGAAGGCGTCCAAGTTTTGTGTTATGAGAGAGAAGCGGGATGGCTGAGCAGGCCGCTGCGTCACCCGGCCCGGTGCGCATCTCGAAGAAGATACGGGTGCCCACAGCCGGTTGGATGGCTTGAAGACGGAGAGAGCGCGCTGGCAGAGTCGGCTGGCGACCATGGGTGGAAGAAAGGGACGTGAGGACGTGGCAAGCTTTGCTCTCGGCTTTAAGTACCACGAAGCTTGGAAATGTGGCTGTATCCGGTGGCTATGCAGATCAGCCGCTAGGTTCTAGACCTAGATACCTGAGGCAGCAGCTGAGTCATCAACCGCATTACCGAACACCATACTTACAACCTACCTTTAGTACACTTACTTATTCGTGTATAATCTAGGTAGGAGAGGCGAATATACGAAGGCTGAGAGATACACGTACTTATTCGTGCATAATCTAGCTCTAAGTTTTCAAAAAAACGGACACAGATCATATCGAGAATCCTGGAATAGTAAAGACATAGAATAGTCAATTTTGCGGACAAATCATAGGCAGAGGCATGGAAAAAAATTGCCGGGGAACTGAGGGGTAAGATCTAAGTCTGACAAGTAGACCTCGAAGAAGAAGAAAAAAAATTGCAAGAGATAGAGAAATTGCTCTGTCTTTCAACCTTGAGCTAAAAGCACTTGGGCATAGTACCTGTATCAATCAACCCATTCTGGTTCGAAGTCGAATTTCGCTCGTGGGAGGTATTTCATCTGATCGTAATCCATCTTCAATTTGACGGACCGATGTATCTTTGTACTATTTTGATGTTTGGGTATAACCCGACCATGACCTCTGTTGACCCTTTAGCGCGGATGGTGAGCGATTCGAAAGATAATAAGGAGTCAAATAACATACATCCATTTTCTGACCCACATATCATCATCTCCTTGATACTTTATATTCTGCGGCAGGCATTCGAGTAACCACCAGGTTTTCGCGATCTTAAGCATATCATTAATAGGACTAAGTGCGTCGGCGAGATCCTCTTCCTCTTCCGAGACAAAGTCGGAAACATCTACGAATTGATCGTCTCCAATGACGCGTGAGCATTTCACCTCCGCCCTATGGGGAATCGATAAGGCAGTGACTGGAGGTGGCCGTGGTTTGACAACAGGGTAGACCGAATCGGGATCCATGCCTATGATCCTGAACATACTCTTGTGGAACAGGATACCTGTCTTGAGAAGGAAACACTGTCTGACCATCCACCGAAGGGGAATACGAGCAAGGCTGTTGCGAACTTCGTTCCTCACGGCACCTCCTCCAACATCTTGAACATTTTTAGAACGCTAATCATATCGAATCCCGTGAAAATTGCACACCACAGTGACATCCTGCAAACCAAACCTCTTCAACGTCAGTGACGTCTTCACGTATAAATAGCTTCTCAAAGTCTCGTGTGGTCTGGAATTTGGGGTTAGGACGCGGCATCTGCCCTTTCTTTACACCAAGCTGATCTTCCTCTGGGCAGGGCCGATTCCAGAAGTTGGGTCTGAAACGCACTCTATGTTCATCCAAGGCGAGCGCGTGACGAAAGTGTTTAACATGAGTGTTCGATGTCGTAAAGGGCAGGCGTTTGGGTATCATTCCTACTGATCCGACTGTTTCCCTGTGATCCAAGTTGAGAACACCACGGGCGGAAAAATTTTGAGTGATCACCAAACACCGAGTAGCTCAATGTCTACGTCTATCGAAAAGGCCTTCTTGAATGCCGTGCTCTGACGCCAGCCAAGAGCATCTTCTCGGGAGTACATCTTGTACGCAAACGGGACTTGCTGATAGTTACCTCTGGGCAGAAGACCAACCTGTTTACTCTGTCAGCATCGGAAAAAACAGACTGACATCGTTCGAACTTTGAATATCCTGAATATAGCACCAAAAATCAGTGTTTTTACCTGAGTTGACTCGATGTAAATCTTACATTCCTGCTAGAGCTCGTGCAGTATCTTTCGCAGGTCATTCGGCACTAGAAAGAACGTAAATGATTGGACGTACATGCTCCTCTTGAAAATCCTAACCATGTTCAGACAGGTCTCAGATCATGGGAAGGACAAGCTCTCAGGTGTAACGCACCAAAGATACAAATCTTGTCGCCTGCATCATCTGATGGAATTCTACGTATCAAGATGGCCTTGGATATTAAATTGCTCACAATTCTGCATCAGAAATTCGTAACCACCTTCGTGATCAATGAGTCGATGAGCATACAGTGTTCTGAACATCTTACGTACTCATGACATGAGCGTTAAGGTGAATTGCGATCATGGCATCTACAGCCTTATGTACTTTGGCCATCATCGGCTTAGCAATTTGAGGAATGGTGTACGTTCCAATGCCGGACTAGAAGAAGACAGGAGCCTCCGTGTCAGCCAGCCCGGACCAAGAATGTTAAAGCAATAAGCGCATCTGCACCTGATAGTAAACAAGCTGGTCCTTGGAGTCGTCTTTCTTCAACATCGAAAAGAAATTGACAACGTTTGAGTTCTATGACATCAGAAACAAGATCAAGAGAGGAGAAAAATAGCAGCAATAGTTCAAATTGATACATACATCTTCGTCAAATTGATCACCTCGGAGTAGACCATGAGGTTAGTATTGCATATGGAAGCCAAAGGGATTTACCGGTGCCGTCAAAACATAGGATTATTGTTCGATGGTCGTGCCTTGGTGGTAGGATGTCATAATCAACATCAGGACAGTATTCAGCAACCGTTTCCTTCCCAGTGCTAGAAGTCTTTTCTGTGTCACTCGAGTAGCCTTGGTCCGCAGAGGGCAATTTGACAGTTAATCCTTTCCTATGTTTATCCGAAGTGAAGGACATGACTGAGTAAGAGGTCTGAACGAGCTTCGTGGAGATACCGCTCCTTTAAACGGGCAACCTTGGAGTATGACCAAGATGCGATCTAATACGTATATGTCAAAAGTGACATACTCGAACTAGATGGTGAGAAGTTATATCAGGGAACGCCTGGAGAGATGTCCGGAATGCTTGCGGCTGGAAATATGAGCCAGCCGATAGCAAATAAGCCGCCAAATTAGTCTAACTTGAGTCTACAGAAATAGAGCTCGTTGAATAAAATGACTAGCCATATTTGGGAGCATCAGGTAAAGCTTCGTTCTTGTTCTCAGATTCTTGACCCGTTTGTTCTTGTTCATAATACTTTTATCTTTTCTTCTCATGCAATCATATGCCCAACCAGTCACTCGACAATCCCAGTTTTGTGTCTGTGCATTGAATGCAAATGGATTGGTCAATCCCGTAAAGCTTGCTAATGTGGGATCCCTGATTGCTAATTTGCTGCCTCATTTCCCGAAAAAAAAAACGAGATCAGGTTTAGGCTCCAGATTTTTCATCAATGACTACGAGATTCTTGAGGAAAATGGTGTTCAGTGTGCCGCTTCACCCTTAGACAAATGGGGAATCGTTCTCGGTGACATACAGATTGTAGCACGTGTTCCACTCAAGCACGCCTCTTCGCGTGGACGAGTGGTAGCCGTAAACGTTGCTTTGCCTTTTGATGGTGCATCCATCTCCTATCGGATCTTCGCTGCTTATGCGCCTTGCCATCCGAGCATAGACAATTTATCTCGCAATTTTTGGCCTCATCTTACAGACTTTGTACACCAAACTAGGGGTTCGTGGTCATTGTTTTGATCAAACAGACCTGGCAATGACCTGATGCTCCTGAATTCAAGGTTGACTCTATTCCAGAGGGCCAATGATCTGAGGCACAGAACAGAAATTGGGTGGCTCTTAGCTCCATTCTTGCTAGTGCGCAGATAGATATGCTCTACAATGGACAACCTGAATCACTGCTGTCATGTGCTCAGAGGAAAAACTGCATCAAGAGCAATATCATGTATTTAGTGGAGAGTGGTTCTTTACCACCAATTGATGCTGTGCTGGGTACAGAATATTGGGGTATTGATGGCTCAATAATTCCTGCATCAGTGGGAATCTTAGACACAAAATCTGTCGTAGCAGCAGTAACTGGCCCAAAAACAATAGCACTCAAATTGTTTGGCAGGAACATATCAATTCTACACAATGAACTCATGGGATTAATATCCATACTGATTTTACACCAAGCTGGAATTGTTTGCAGTTGTAAATATTCCTTTGTGGGAGATTTCTACTAAATGTGAACCTGGCACTGTTTTTGTTTACATCATTATTATAGATCTATAGGAGTTGGTGAGATCTGTAAGGAATGGACCTGAGGGTCAGGGTAGGGGAAGGTGGTGGGTCAGTGGCCAAGTGAGCAGAAGATTTTCCTGAAGTAGTGATAGGAGGGATAGTGGAGGTGTGTCTCTCAGTGATAGCAGAGGTGTGGCTTTTAGCAGTCCTATCTTTCAAAGGACTGGTGACTGGAAAGGACTGGTGACTGGGGGTGCTTTGCCTTGTTGAGACTATTGGGTTTTCTGCTAAAAGTATGCAGACTGATATTCTCTGCCTGGTCAAAGTTAGCTCAAGTTATATTCCACTTGGGTAAAGGGGGAAAGTTTGTCTTGTAATGGATTGTGAGAGCATATGGATAGTGAGAGCACATGGATCATGTGCCCTTGCAGATTCATGCTCACCAACTTTGTTTGGCTAGGCTTTAGGAGTACCAAGTGTGTTGCTGAAGGTGGTCTCCTCTATGGTGCAGTTTACTTCACTGGAGCATCATTTTCCATGTTAAAATTCAGGAGTGCTAGGTTGGACATTATTCTAAAAGCAAGTTACAATAGTGTGTCAGGTTAAATGTCAAAATTTTTGTGTGGATACATATAGAAGTGTGGCATAATAATAATACCTACAGTATCAGGTGACCCTCATCTGTTGTTCAAGGTGTGTGAGCCTTGTGTTTAGTAATCTACGACAAACTGGTCTTCTTGACATACCAGACTCACTGTGATTATACCCAAGATGGGTACATTGCATTTCAATAGATGATTGTCATGTGATGCACTTGAATTACTCGCCCTACAGAGCACTCACTGTTATGTGCTTTGTGCACAACTTCCATGAAGAATGGAAAATTTCCAATTTCTGGAGATCATCCGAGAGGCTTGCTCTTAGGTTCTAACAGAGACAGTTTGATCACTATTTCCTGATGTTACAGTTGAACTTGGGGCAAGGGAGGGATAGTAGGCTGCAGGTGAGCATTGATAATACCTTTTAGTATACTGAGCACCTTTCAGTGTGACTCCTGGTGAGGAGTAGCAGAGCAGTTTTTACCTGTCTACTTTATTTACACTCATTTTATGGTACCACGTGGTTACCAATCAAGGCCCCATCTAGCTAGACTTTGTAGTATTCTTAAAATTGAACATTGTAATGTTGTGTTATATAGTTTCTTGAAATGCATTGAGTTTTGGAAAACAAAGCCCTAACCAAGTACAGCAAGGCTGTTCTTAAGTCAGGGGTTTAGGGGCTTCGACCCCGACGAGTGCCTTCGGCATAGGGCATAGCTCGGAATCCTCTTGTGTACGGAGTCACGGGCTCCTGAGTCGAGTATGCCGGATTAGCTAATAATGGAGCCGTCGCCTGTCGTTCGAGGATGTCCGTTCCGCGATGTTCTAGCATATCTGATCTTCGACTTCGTCCTGGTGATCATGTATCATGCATCAGTGCATCGTGCACGTATAAGTGATCAGTTTAGTCACTTAGCGCGACAATCAGCACGGTCTGTCTTCTGGTCTATGTGTCCAGAACCAATTTTATCTCCGCCATAAGGTAACTTCCAGGCAGATTGACGGTCCATTAATTTCCCGTGGAGCAGTGGGCACCTGACATTGAATAAAAAAGACCGTGTCCGGTGTGTCATATGGGCAGTCCAAAGTTGCATAAAGTCAACTGCTATCCGTTCGCTCCGAATCCAACAGCCACGAAAATGTTGTTTCTCACCTTCGTCCTGCTTATCCCAGGCTCTTTAATCACCGCTTGGAATACATTTGTGGTCCCTCATACTGATGGACAAGACGATATGCCGGGTCTTGTTGCGGCCATCGGGAATTACTCGACAAATTCTACG
This sequence comes from Termitomyces sp. MG145, assembly GCA_003313055.1. Lineage (NCBI taxonomy): Eukaryota > Fungi > Basidiomycota > Agaricomycetes > Agaricales > Lyophyllaceae > Termitomyces > Termitomyces sp. MG145. The sequence continues at coordinate 30,650 of QGOB01001831.1, forward strand.
ATCCTGTACCAGAAGGGTATTAATTATAACATTTTCACACCCATCAAGTTCCCGATCTTGAACAATGTTGAGATACGTATCGAGGGGAACTTGTCCTACCCTACAGACATCACTACTATTCAAGGTTAAGCCTGTTCCATCGGTATGAGGCTTGAATGATATTGACGGCCATTATTGTTTCACCTAGCGATTGTTGACGCATCGGTAAGTTCTCTTCCTTGATCTGAAGCAAGCTTAGAAATTTTCCTTCTAGTCATTCCCCGGATCATGGTACATCACTAGGAAGATTTTCATGAGAAGATAAGCCGATCTTTGCACTAGGTTCACATTTTCTGGTGGAAACAATGTCACCCTTCGTGGTTCTACAGATCCGAATTGGGGTTGGATTGACGGTCACGGTCAGGCAGTTAGTTAGGCGCCTAGGTGTATACCCTTCTCTGGAGACGCTAATCCTTTTCTTCTCTAGTGGTGGGATACTCAGAACCAAGTAAATCGACCTCATGGTATCGCATTCAGCAAGATCAATAACGGTGTAATTAGAGATATGAAACTCTGGAAGGTACCTGGCAATTACTTCGATGGAACTTCGCCATGGTCTGATCAATGAGCGTCAGCCTATCGCATGGAACTTCGCAACGAGCGGTTCTACGAACTTGCATGTGTTCAATAACAAGATTGTCGCCGTTTCAAGTAATCCAAACGTATCGGCTTTCCCTTTCAACACGTAGGTTGGGAAATCTCCTGGTGTCTCCCTTGTTGACATCCTCCTCCTTATCTCCAGTGACGGTATATCAGACCTTATAACCATGTTATCTTATAACGTACAGTCTTAAGGCTTCTCTGCTGGCGGGACAAACATGCTATTTGAGAACAATCACATCCAAAATGGAGACGATTGCTTAACTGTTGGAAGTGGTGCGAAGAACATTCACTTCAAGTGAGCCAGAGCTCCAATTTATCTTCTAATAACCCCAATGTTCGCAGAAATTCTTACTGTGAAGGTGGCCACGGCCTATCGATCGGTTCGTTGGGCAAGGGTGGATCCGTGGCCGACGTTCAGGACGTCTTGTATATCACGCTACTCCCTTGTTATTCTTTCTGTTCTGATATTTCTCAAAATGAAGGATCGAGAATGTTGTCATGGTACGGAACAAGGGTTTTGTTTACTGAGTGTTTTTTTTCGAATAATCTCCTTCTGGGTACACAGAATAATACCCTTTACGGTGCTCGGTTCAAGAGCTGGACTGGTGGAAACGGGTTAGCTCGCAAGTACGTTAGAAGCGTTCTCTTCACCTGTGTCTTTTGCCACCTGATACGTAATTCCAGTGTGACATGGAGCAACATTACTTTCTCAGGTGTCAGGTTTCCTGTATGTGCATCCCTTCCACAGAAATCGTCTTCGCTCACCTTCACATAGATCTATGTCACTCAAAAGTGAGTATACATTTATCTCTCGGCGATTTAATGCTCACCAAGACTTCGCGCTCGGCAGTTACTGGGATCAGAATGTACGTCCAATTTTCTCAGCAGCGCTTTATTCTAGACTCTTTATCTTGACCAGCTCGGACCTCCACCCAGTTCTACGAGCAGTAATAACACTCATATCCAGGACTTTCTGTTTGAGAACTTCGCTGGTGACATCGACGAGCAAGTGGATTTTCCTTGAGCCGTCTCCTTTTTATTTGATCCTACGTATCTACAGCTCTCCAAACTACTTCGAAGGAAGCTGTGTCTCCGATCCTTGCTGGTGGGACCCTGTATCCTTTCACGGTACTGATCCATAGGAGCTGAAGAATCGTAGGTATTTTGTTGAAGGAGCAACCGGGCGTGAGGTCATCATCTTCGACCTTCATCCTAACACCGGTGCGTTCTTGTGGGAATACTCGGACAGAACTGATCCCATGATAACATCTAATTCAGCAACCGATATCGTGGCAAAAGACATCTTTGCAACAACCGACTCGGGCGATTCTGTTGCTGTCATGTGTGATCCGACAACTGTGAGTTCTGTTCTAAAGCAGCGGCCATATATCATCATGGGATTCACGACGTGATTTAGATCACAAACGACGTAGGATTTATGTGCCAGTACGGCGCTTTCATCCGCACGAAGGCTGGACTCTGAGGTGTATCGAATGTTCTAGAGTATATTGATCAATTTCAGGGGAATTGTTCTAGTTTTATTTTGACGTTTTGATGCTCGTCAATTCCCACCAGCTTTTCAGGTTTTGATCAGTGACCTTGGCAATGACACATGCTCGTACAGTGTTTATAGCATATTGTGCGTCAATTGGTGATAGAAACCTCATTAAGGCCGGGTACAACATGTAATATATTATTTGAGTAACGCGCGCACGTGAAGCAGTAAGGTCTAGAATCAAACGGCACTATAGATAGGCATAAGGAGCATAAGGAGAGGAATATGTGTATTCATACAAGGAAAGAAGGATAGAAGAGAAGGAGCAGTATCTCGACTGAGAGACACCAAGTATTTAGGACCTTTCACCCCTAAGGCGCCTGGCCAAAGCGAGATCTTTGGGTTGGCTGTCGAGAACAGTTGATGAGTCATACAGACGGGGCCGAGATGGGAGTCAGATACGTACATGGTGACCCGCTTAGCGTGGATGGCAGCCAGGTTGGTGTCTTCAAAGAGGGAAACGAGATAGGCCTCAGCAGCTTCCTGGAGTGCCATGACAGCAGAAGACTGGAAACGGAGGTCGGTCTACGTGATGAATAATGAGTCGAGTATTAGGAGAGCGTGGTTGAAAGAAATACCCACCTTGAAATCCTGGGCGATTTCACGGACAAGCCTCTGGAAAGGGAGCTTCCTGATGAGGAGCTCAGTGGACTTCTGGTAACGCCTGATTTCACGGAGAGCGACAGTTCCGGGCCTGAAACGATGAGGCTTCTTAACACCACCAGTCGCCGTCTAAAAGGAATGAAAGCTTAGTCAGAAATGGTGACCGACAATGATGACGACGACGACGACGGTGGCGCATGAACGTACCGCGGCAGTCTTCCTGGCGGCCTTGGTTGCAAGCTGTTTACGAGGGGCTTTGCCTAGATAAGGGCAGAGTAAGAGGAAGAAGTAGGAAACAGGCGACAATTGCCCAAAAGCACAAACCTCCGGTGGATTTGCGAGCGGTTTGCTATTGTGGAGCACGTCGTGGTTAGCGATGAGCAGCTAGGAGGCATACTGGAAGCCAACGGACCTTAGTACGAGCCATTGCAAGAAATTGTTGAGGAGTGTTGTGTTAAGGGTGGAATTGACAAGTTCTTGGAACTTGGGTGCGAAGGTGGTGGGGGCAGGAAGAAAGAAGGGAGGAAGCGGAAGACTTGATTCAAGACAAAAAGCAACCCACAGAGCCAGTTGGAAGTTCTCACGGTCGGAAGACGCACGAGCCATCGGATTCTGAGCTCTTTGTGGCTTGGAAGATTGCTCAAATTTCTTTGGCTGCATTTTCGGGCGCAGTTTCCACTTCCTCCCCGCCATTTTTCATAGGCAGGCTCTCACTATGATGATTCCCTACCTGTATGTGTCGCTTGCGTCCAGCACATCTCAGTGAGCCGCAATGAGTGCTTCGAAAATGGATGGAAAATGAGTGTTTATCCATATTTGTCGCCTGGATTGCGGGATGGTTGACAGATTCGGCATCTTCCGTGATAAACATACGTTGCTACACCGACCTCTATCTTTGGACAAAAGCCTCAACATTGAAATTCGTACCGAACAGTCAAACCCCTCTCCGTTTCTTTCCCAACTCCATATTCCAAAACTAACGGCCCCCGGTGTGATCCGAACCTTTCGCCGTCAGAAGATTTGATAGGAGCATCTATGTCGGCTCCCGATGCGAGAGGATAGTGGAGAAGGAAGAGGTGGACGAGGAGCGGAGTGAGGAGCGGAGGATCCTTTGATCAGATGCGAACTTTTGGTGTCTCCGAGTAATTAGCGAGCAAATAGATGTTATTTGGTCGCCCAAGCTCTCTCGCACGGATCCCGAGAGGGAAACCGCACTCAAGCTGGCACGGGCGAGTACACTACGAGACAAGTGCCATGTAAAAGGAAGAAAAGAAACCAATGAAATGTAAATGGATATGAAGGGTGGGAGAGAGAAAAAGCCGAGTCCGAAGACCGACGAGCTCTATGTGAGTGGGGAAAAGGAAGCAGGACATATGTATGGACAGACCTGACGAGCTATGGGTGAAGCAGTAGCCAGAACTATATATGATGTCCGAAACAATGGAGGTCATTGTCGATAATGCGACAATGCGGTGTGATAATGACGAGGGGTGAACGCAAGAGGTGTCGGATCGGGTAAATCTGGACATGGGTTGCTATGACGTACCCCCCTCCCCCAATATAAGGAAATTGTTATGACATGTTTTGACATTCTGGAAAGTTCGGCAAGACAACGGCAAGGCAACGGCATTTGAGCTTAATGATACAAGGCCATGCAGATGCAACGTGCTAATCCTGCATTTATAATACACTCTCCACTGCTCACATCCATACATTCTTCACTCTGAACATACATTCTACACTCTGAGAGGACAAAACTACTGGTTATCTGGGTATCTGACTGCTCTAACCCTACTGAACAACTACTGAACTATGCAATCATTATTGTCTACTGATTCTGTGTTCTCTGATTCTGTACAAAGTTCTAGCTGTTCTTGCTTACATGGTCTTTTGTTGCCTCAATCTTTACCTTCTGATAAGGTTGACTCTGATGGAAATAGACTAGTCCTCTATGAGTCGATCTGCATCACTCATAAGGAGGAGACAAGGCTTAGGATTCCTGATGAACTTGTTGGATATTCTATATTCAGATCTGATATGTGTCATTCACAAAATCTTCCCCAAATTCATGATTCTTATGGTGATTCTCCTCATTAACCTTGATATCTGGAAAGACAGCCCACACATTCTAAGCTCACAAATATATACTTGTCTTGTCCTCAGGGGTCTACATCTTCAACAAAAATCCAGGAAAATGATGTATTTTACTAATTATTGTGAATCTTTTATATATATCATGTCAGATAATAGCTATAAACCATTCATATATCTTAAAACTCATGAGAAATGATGTATTGTGCTAATTATTTGAAGTGTTTGTCTGATATTACTGTATTTATTGAGATTCATTCGTATTTGAGTCGGACTTTTAATTTAGATGAGTACCGACGTTGTGCCGCCATCAGCCGATGTCAACTGGAAAGTTCCATTGCCTAATGCAGAACAAGATCCAATGTCCACATTTGCCCGATCTGACACCTCTTGGGTGAACGCGTCACATAAAGCACAATCAAGTGAGGGTCATGTCGCTTACAATCAAAGGCTTTTGATCATCACATTTATGGGATATGAATGTGGCGTCTGCTGGTATCTACCTCTGCCGTATGCAGTCGGTTTCACCAAGGATAAATATTTTCTGGCCCATTTTAATGCAGTCACAACTCTTTCGATCATTCATAATTATATGTTTATCAGTTCCAACAGGATATGCCAAGCCATCTGCAATTTCAACATGAGTGTTCACAAGCTCATCTTCCTTCAGAGAAAACAATCAGTGTATAGCATGAAGAGCCAATACTGGTGTGGTTTGCTTTAATCCAGCAGTACCTTAAAAGCCTGGACAATGGTGCAAGTCTCCTTGTATCATGGCGTTACTTGACCTCCCTTCACCCAATTGTGAAACAAATGAATCCGACAGTGTGTACAAAAGTGACATCTTTGATATAGAAGACAATAGCAGACAATGCATGCACCCCTCATCAGTAGAAGTCAGCAGTTGTGACACAACATATTTATAGGTTATGCAGTGGAATACTAACAGACATTATCAAGCTGGTTAAATATATTGAAGTTCAGTCGTTAACTGAGATTTGAGGATCAAGGATGCATATATTTAGTGAACATATAGTAACAATAAGTTATTACAGACCTAAGATTCGAGGATCAAGGATGCCTCAAATCTTATCGCAGTTTCTCTTTTATACTCCTATAGACGTGAAACTGCAGTGCTGAGCTCATGTCTCAAGTCAGAACTGCATGACTAGATGTTTCAGACATACATGTCCTATGACAATATCATGACGATTGCAATAGGTCATTTGGAGCTCCTTAGACTTTCTTCATCACTTCCACTCAACAATGACCGGGCAACAACACCTAGAGCATCTCGACATTTGTTGAAGGCTTCTCGAGGTAATGCTTTGTAAGTATATCTGCAATCATATCTTTCATGGACACGTAGTGTAACTCGATGTTGCAATTTGATATTTGATCACAAATAAAGTGATATTGTAGTATCAATATGTTTGGCCCGAGAGTGTGAGACTGGATTATTGGATAAAGCAATACTTACTGCACTATCAGAATGGATAATCATTGCAGAGTACTGAGGATAATCAAGTTCTCACAGAATTGATCAGATCCAGATGGCCTTCACGCATAGTGTTTGACGATGCAATATATTTGGCTTCGACGGTGGACGTGGCAACTATAGGTTGCTTCTTTGAAGACCAGGACACAGTGCTTCCATTTATATTGAAACACCATCCGCTTACCAATTTCCTGTCATCGATATCTCCCACCCAACTTGAGTTGCTCCATCCAATCAATGTTACTGTTTCACTTTTCAATCCACCGAGTCTCAGTGAAAGATTCTTTGTTCCTTTGAAATATTGAAGTATCCTTTTACTGGCAGATAAATGAGGAATGCTGGGATTTCCTGCAAATTGAGCTGTGAGTCCAACAGCAAACTGAATGTCGGGTCAAGTCTGGGTTGCATAAAGGAGTGATCTGACAAGCGAAATATAGTGTATCCCTCTGGCATATTTCTCATACTCCTCCTGTTCATGCTGATTACAGGGAGTTTGGGTTTGAGACAAGTGGTGATTGGTAACAATAGGCATTGATACAGGAGAACAAGATGTCATTTTGAACCGATTCAGAATTGAATCGATGTATGAAGATTGATTCAGATAAACATATCGATTGGAATGATTTCATATGACTTGAATGCCAAGTATAAAGTGGATTTCTCCTAAATCAGTCACATCAAAATCTTCGGACATTTTGTTTTTAAACAATATAATTTCTTCAATGTCCTTTCTGGCAATTATAATGTTGTTGACATAGACCAGAATATACAGGACAATTTTTCCTTTGGATCAAAGGACATAAATACAATCATTGGATCAAATTTGCTTGAAACTGCGTCTGGTGAGCACATCGTGAAGTCTTTCTTTCCATTTTCTTCCTGCTTGTTTTAAACTGTACAAGGCCCTTAGGATCCTCCAGTATTTTCTCTTTCCTATTCCGGCAGGCACTTTCATGTATACTTCCTCATCCAGAGATCCTTCTAGGTATGCTCTGATCACATCAATTTG
>QGOB01001832.1:0-10107 GCA_003313055.1 Termitomyces sp. MG145
TACATTTGTCCATTTGTCAATCATTAGATGCTGAAATTTATAAAGGTTAGTATTCAAAGGTGAGTCTATTTACAGTGAGGCTACATTAATCTCTGCAGAAAATCTGAATTGATCTCCTATGGCTCAGAAACCTGAGTGACTATTCAATATAATTTCTGTGCTCAGTTATGGCTTTGTAATCAAAGCTTAATGCTTGACTACAGCCTTAGCTTCATAATATTCAGTTAAAGCATTAATGTTCAAACCTTAATATTGACTTCTCACACAAAGTAAATAATCTCAAGGTCTTAAGCAAGTAGTTTCATATCAAGCAAAGAATGTAGTTCTAATGTCAAGAAAAGAGTCCAATCAAGTATGTATTAAGCAAACAGTTCATATCAAGAATAGTTGAATATCAAAAATGTAGTCCAAAGAATTACTATAAAAAAAAGATCATCAGCAGCTGTGGGCTGTCTAACAGACCTCCTCCTCTATACATATAGATAAGATCAATCATCAGAGCTTCTTCTCACAGTATCAGAACAGGGGAAATGCTTAAAGCTTAAGGTTTCAAGGCTAGAGCACGAAAACAGGCAGATCTTACATAATGCAGTTACTATAAAAGGAAATCCATTACTTTAAAAGGAAATTTCTTTGTCATTGCTGACTCAGCTTAGTCATGGCTGAGTCAGCTTAGTCAGAAATGGTGTAGCTAACTTTTGGTCGCTCCATTATTCTATTGGCAATCAACTTCTCATGTGCATCGCCCCATTATATATAGAGATAGATCATGTGATTTGGACAAGATCTCACTTATTAATAATTCAAACAAAATGTTCAATCATTGGGGCAGTTTTTTGACTCACTTTAATTTTCATATTTTCTCAATACTTTTGAGCAGTAGAAGATGGAAACACCTTGTGGGAAGTATAAACAATGTCATGTGACCTTGTTTGTACTAATTTTACATGTTCAACTTCAATCAATTACCTTCTTGACACTCTACCACCATCATGCAACCTGTTTCTGCTGCCAATCGCTCTTTTATTGCTTCTCTCCTTAATGAGGGGTATTCTCAGTGTCAAATCCAAGCAAAAACTGGCCTGGGAAAGGGCACTGTGAGGAGGATCAGCAAAGAACTGGAGAGCAACAAAGAGAATCATCCTGGAGGTCATCCTTCCAAGCTTACAGCATGTGACAAACAATCTATTATTTGTCAAATTACTACTGGTAAGCTGGATAATGCTGTTCAAGCTGCACAGTTCATTAATTCTGTCATCTCCAGTCCTGTCAATCCTCAGACAGTCAGGAATGCATTGAAGGAGGCAGGTTTTTGCTCAGCAACAAAGAAGAAAGTTCCCATGCTCAAGGCTGCTCATTGTGCAAACCAGCTCAAGTTTGCTCAGTATCATGAAAACTGGACAGTGGAGGATTGGAAAAGAGTTTTGTGGAGTGATGAGACAAAGATCAATTGGATTGGATCAGATGGGAAGATATATGTGTGGAAAATTCCAGGAGAACCACTATCTGACTGCATCACTACACTGTAAGGGGACAATCCCCAGGGACCATTTCCTCCTTTCTCCTTTCCCTTTTCCTCTTCCTTTTCTCTTCTTCTCCCCTTTAGATATTATCTGTACATATTGTGTCTGCATTTCTGATCACCTGACATTGTTCTCAAGGTCATCTGATCCCTTCCTGGTCATCTGACCCTTTTATGACCACCTGATTTTCCAGAGTCACTTGATGGACATTACCAATCCATTCTCTGGCAATGTCCGAGTTTTTCATCTTTTATTCTTACACTCTTTTTTTAGTGGCTTATGTGTACTATACAGTTGATTCACATGCTTCTGGGGCCCCAGAAGCATCCACATCCTGGCATAGGGACTCCTCAGACTTATTCTCTTTGGATATCCCTCTGCCAGGTGAGTAGCTAGCCCTGTACACTGTAGCCACTTGCTAATACATCTTTGGATATTCCTCTGCCAGTTGTGTGAGTTCCACAGCTTCCTGAGGTTGCCCTTACAGCAGAATAAGTCTCTTCTAACTGGTCTGGGTTCACCAAGCCATTGTGCTCCCCTGTCTGCTTTCTTTCTGCCTCCAGGACCCCACTCCTGCCTGTTAGCTCCCCTACCAGTCCTCTCTTGGTCCCTCCTCTACCATGTCTGCTACCCCAGCCTCAGACCTCCCTCCTGCCCCAGGCACCTCTGCCCCTGCTCAGGACAATGCCTATGCTTGGTTACAGGCTGTAGAACAGGGCCTCTCTATCTCCAACACCACCCAACTCGCTCTCTCTCAGCAGCTTTCTACCATGCAGGCTCAGATTGAAGAACTCATCTCCTCCATGCGCTCCGCTTCCATAGGGGTCACTCCCAGCCCCTCTACTCTCTCCCATGCATCCTCATTGCCAACTCCAGATCATTCCACCTCTGGAGTCCTCCTGGCAGCCACCATCACCCCACTGCCCCTTCCTATGACGACAATTGTCTCCAAGACCTTGTCTGCAATCAAGGTGGCCCCCTCTTCTTTTGATGGAGATCAGGCGCAAGGTTGCCAATTCCTGACTGCCTTCAAGCTGTACATTAGTTTGCATGCATCATCCTTTGGTGACCTGATGCAAACAATTAAGTGGGCGTTGTCCTACATGAATGTGGGATGTGTGGCCAATTTGGTGCAGGAGATTTTGGAGGACAATGCTAATATGTTCCATGACTGGGCCACCTTTGAGTCTTGGTTCCTCTCAGAGTTTACACACCCAGACAAGGCACAATGTGCAGCCCTTATACTAAAGGGCACCTCCTATCACCAACAGGGCTGCACCCTCGACATGTATGTGGATGGGTTCAAGCAGTTGGTTCAGCAGTCAGGGTTCCTCAGGTCTGTGCAACTGGTCCTTTGTTTCTGGCATGGGCTGGACCCATTGATCCATAAGCAGATTGATGGCATGGTGGAAGGACAACCCTGGGACAATGACATAGAAGGCTGGATTGTGGTGGTGCGTCTTGTGGACCAAAATGCTCACACAGACCAACAGTTTGAAGTGTTCCACCCCCTCTCAGTCATGCCCAGTACTGCTGTCTCCCCCTCTGGCCAAGCCACCTGCTCATTTGGCACCTACCCCGGCTACCTGTGCCTGCAGCAGCTCCAGCTGCACAAGATCCAGCACCCTTGGGTTTCCACAGCAGCTCTGACAGCAAAGATCTCCATGGGAGTCCCCATAGACATTGATGCTGCTCAGAGGAGGGAAGGAGTCCCCACCTCTGCATGCCACTGATGTGGGAAGCTTGTACACACTGGGCCTGCAATTGCCCAAAAGGGCTTGATGTCCACTACCTGTCTGCCAATGCTCCAGGACCAAGGGGAGACCCCGAATTGGAACAGGCTAGTGGTAGCAACTTGCAGGGAACTCTGGAGCCTGACACTCCAGATGAAGTCATTGAGGAAGGCAATTAGATCCTTGCTGCCCTGCTACCCTGACCATCAGTCACTGCTGAGATCTGTGCCAGTCAGACCACATCACCTACATAATCCAGATATTGACTGGTCTACAGAGGAAGTCAAAATGAGTCAGTGTCTGCGTCAGTGCTCTACATGTGCAGAGGAAGCCAGATTGGAATGTCATGCCTGTTGATGCGCTGTCTTGCCGCCTAGCTGCCATGCAGGAAACAACTGACAAGACCAACTAGGTAGGATAGCTAGCAAGTAGTAGCATTACGTGTGTGTGAGAGGAGTCAAGCAAAGTCCCAGAAACCTAGTAAGGAGTTGTGAGGTTGGAGTCAGTAAGAGAGTGAGAGAAGATGGTAAGAAGTGACGGTGCAACCGTTAGTATCACTACCAAATCACAGCAGTGAGGGGGGTGATGGTGGAGTTAATGAAAATATACGAGTTGCTAGCTGTAGGTGCTAGCATTAATGAAGCCTTGACTAGGGCACCCATATGGTGCTTAACAAAGGCAAAATGAGGGTGCCTGTATAGTGCTTAGCGAGAGCAACAAAAGGAGACTGGACTAGGTAAACCCAAATTAGCCGGTAGCAAAGCTAGAGCAGAAAGAGATCTGAAGCATAGCAGGGACTAGACTCTGGTACAATTCAATGATGATTAGCTACTGACAGGGCAGTATTTATAGGTACATAATGTAGCAAAAGGGGAAACTGGTAAGAGACAGTAAGTGTAGCAGTCACATGTGATAACACATGTTGGGGGCTGCTATTGAATGGGAAAATTGTAAGCAATATGAGAAAATTGTAAGTAGATTGAGAAAGAAAATTGTAAGTGAAAATAAATTTACAATCATTGGGTCATCAGTAACGCAGTTACAATCAATTGTTGGTCGCCAATCGGGGGCCGTAGAGGGGGCTGGATTGCCCAAGGTTGGCTCAGTCATTAAGATGCTTGTTGGTAATGGTCGGTGTTGTAAGGGGACAACCCCTAGAGACCATCCTTTCCTTTTCCTATTCTTTTTTCCCTTCCTTTTCCCTTCTGTTTCCCTTTAGATACTATCTGTACATATTGTGTCTGCATTTCTGATCACCTGACCTTGCTCTCAAGGTCATCTGATCCCTTCCTGGTCATCTGACTTCTCCAGACCACCTGACATTGCCAGAGTCACCTGATGGTCATTACCAATCCATTCTCTGGCAATGTCCGAGTTTTTATCGTTTTATTCCCACAGTATTTTTTCAGTGGCTTCTGTGTATTATGTAGTTGATTCCCATGCTTCTGGAGCCCCAGAAGCATCCACAGCCTGGCATAGGGATTCCTCAGACTTATTCTCTTTGGATATCCCTCTGCCAGGTGAGTAGCTAGCTCCTGTACACTGTAGCCACTTGCTAATACATCTTTGGATATCCCTCTGCCAGTTGTGTGAGTTTCACAGCTCTCTGAGGTCGCCCTTACAGCAGAATAAGTCTCTCCTGACTGATCTGGGTTTACCCAATCAGTTGTGCTTCCCTGTCTGCCTCTGCTTCGCTTCTAGGACCCCACAACTGCCTGCTACATCCCCCATCTGTCTCCCTTTGGTCCCTGCCCTGCTATGCCTCCCACCCTTGCCTCAGGCCCTCCTCCTGCTCCAGACACTTCAACTCCCACTCAGGATGACGCCTATGCTCGGTTAGACACTGTAGAACAGGGCCTTCTCACCTCCAACACCACCCAACTTGCTCTCAGCCAGCAGCTTTCTGTTGTCCAGGCCCAGCTTCAAGAACTGCTTTCAGCTATGCGCTCGACATCTGTAGGGGTCTCCCAGGACCCCTCCTCTCTCCCTCACCCCTCCCCCTCGCTGGTTTCAGACTCTCCTGCATCTGAGCACCTTCCTGCAGCAGCCGCCACCCCGCTGCGCCTCCCTATGCCGACAATTGTGCGCAAAACATCGTCAGCTATTAAGGCAGCTCCTCCCCCCTCCTTTGATGGTAATCGGGCCCAGGGCCGCCAGTTCCTGACAGCATGCAAGCTGTACATCAGTCTGAATGCCTCTCCTTTTACCAACTCTGCTCAGACGATCAAATGGGTGCTGTCATATATGAATGCAGGTAGAGCAGCCAATTTAGCACAGGAGATCTTGGAGGATGACGCGCACATGTTCGGTTTCTCACTGAGTTCACGCACCCTGATGAAGCCCAGTGCGCAGCCCTCACGCTAGAAGGGACCTTCTACTACCAGCAGGGACAGACACTGGATGCATATGTTGATGGGTTCAAGCTACTGGTCTGGTGCTCAGGTTTCCCTAGGTCCTTGCAGCTAGTTCTCTGCTTCTGCCAGGGACTAGACTCCCTGATCCATCGATGGATCGATGGTATGGTGGAAGGACGTCCCCGGGATGATGACATTGATGGTTGGATTGTAGCTGCACGCCTCATTGACCAGAACGCTCATGCAGACCACCAATTTGAGTCATTCCACCCCTCTCGACCTCGTCAGCCAGCATCTGCTCCTCCTGCCGCATTTGTCATCCGTTGGGCCCCCACTCCCCTACCAGCTCCTCCTAGTGCCCCACCAGCGTGCGCCTCTGCATTCAGCACCCCAGCAGCTGCTCTGCCTGCTAAGATCCCCATGGGAATTCCTATGAACATCAATGCTGGTCGGAAGAAAGGAAGCATCCCTCCTTCAGTATGCCGCCACTGTGGACAGTCTGGTCATTGGGCTCGCAGCTGCCCTCAAGGGTTGGATGTCTGTTGCTTGTCTGCTGATGAGCGCGATGCTCTCATCATGGAGCTCCTTGCTACAAAGGATGTGTCAGGAGTTTGCTCCCCTGAACAATCCAAGCCGGTGCCAGTCAAAGAGGAGGAGGAGGTGGTGGTAGAGGATTTTTAGTACCATAGTGGATGGACCATACGCCTCCACTGCCAAGCTCCAATCGATTTGCATGCCTGTCCATAGAATCAGAGAATACAACTCTCCCTTGTGATCCCTCTGCGTGCAAATTAATTGAAGCCCCTTCAGATGTACTACTCTCTCTTCCACCTCCTTCCTCTGAATCTTGGCCCCGCGTGCGCATTCCCCCTTGGGAGCGTCGTCTTCCCCGTCGCTACACGGTAGCCTCCACTCCATCCGCGACCTCCCTATCCCTTGACATTGAACTGGAGACCACTGACACCCAGCAAGTACAGTGGGTCCATGTGCTTCTGGACAGCGGCACTACTGGCCTCTTCATGGATGCTGCCTTTGTTGAGCGGCACAGGCTGACGACGCGACTGCTTGTACAATCCATCCCTGTATACAACATTGATGGTACTCTCAATGAAGCTGGCTCCATCTGATGTGTAACTGAGTGCATCCTTCGCTACTGTAATCACACAGAAAGAGCAGTGTTTGCAGTCACCAGCCTTGGGAAGCAGGAGGTCATCCTTGGATACACCTGGCTATGTTTGCACAATCCGGAGATTGACTGGTCTACCAGGGAGGTCAAGATGAGTTGATGTTCACACCACTGCTCAGCCTGTGCTGAAGAAGCATAGGTAGAGAAGCATGCATGGGTCCGAGAACAAGCTGCCATTCGAGCCTGTCGATGGGGCCCCCTCCCTTGTCCAGATCTAGACCTTTTGGATCCTCCTCTCCTAGCATTCCCTCGTAAGGAGGCCCCTCAGGAGGACGCATCAGGGTCAGGGGGTGAAACCAAGTTGGAAGACCTGAACAGTGGTGAGTTTCAAGGGACCCCAGAGCCTGACACTGCCGACAAAGTCATTGAGGAAGGTGATCAGATTTGGGCTGCCCTGCCACACCAGCCACCAATCTCAGCAGCAATCCGTGCCAGTCAGACTACCTCTCAGCGACTTGCCAAAGCCTTCACCAAGAATGCACAACCCAAGTCTTTCCAAGATGCGGTACCAGACTACCTCCATGACTTTGAGGACGTGTTTTCCAAGACTTCCTTTGACTCCCTTCCAGAGCGCAAGCAGTGGGATCATGCTATTGAGTTGACCCCAGAAGCAGAGCCCTCCAACTGTAAGGTCTACCCACTGGCGCCTAAGGAACAGGACGAATTGGATGCCTTCTTGCAGGAGAATTTGGAGTCTGGTCGAATATGCCCATCCAAGTTCCCCATGGTTTCTCCAGTCTTCTTCATCAAGAAGAAGGATGGCTCCCTCCGCTTGGTGCAAGACTATTGTGTCCTGAACACTCTCACTGTGAAGAATCGCTACCTCCTTCCCCCCATCTCTGAGCTCGTCAACAACCTCTGCGGTGCACAGTACTTCACTAAATTGGACGTCCGCTGGGGCTACAACAACGTGCGCATCAAGGAAGGAGATGAGTGGAAGGCTGCCTTCCAAACCAACCGGGGGCTATTTGAACCACTGGTCATGTTCTTTGGCCTCACAAACAGCCCAGCTACCTTCCAGACCATGATGAATGACATCTTCAGAGACCTCATTGCAGAAGGTGTGGTGTGTGTATACCTGGATGATATCCTCATTTTCACAAAGACCCTAGAGGAGCACCGCCACGTTGTATGTCTGGTTCTAGAACGCCTCCGCCAATTATCTCAAGCCTGAGAAGTGTGAGTTTGAACAGACCCAAGTGGAATATCTTGGACTCATCATCTTGCATGGAACAGCTGAGATGGACCCGGTGAAGGTAGCTGGAGTGGCAGAATGGCCTGTACCTCAGAATAAGAAGGAGGTGCAATCCTTTTTAGGGTTCACCAACTTCTATTGGCAGTTCATTCAGGACTTTTCACATCATGCTCGCTCACTCTTTGATCTGACTTCCAAAGACCAGCCCTGGCAGTGGACAGATGTACAGCAGACCGCGTTTGGACACCTTAAAGTGGGCAGTGACCTCACAACCTGTTCTCATCTCACCAGACAATAACCTGCCATTTTGAGTGGAGGCAGACAGCTCTGACGTTGCCACTGGAGCGGTTCTATCCCAACAGTCAAAGGAAGATGCGAAGTGGCACCCAGTGGCCTTCTACTCCAAGAGTCTCAATGCAGTGGAGGGCAATTATGAGATTCATGATAAGGAGATGCTGGCTATCATCCGTGCCTTTGAGGAGTGGTGGCATTTCTTAGAAGGGGCCCGGCATCAGTTTGAAGTCGGGACTGACCACAAGAACCTCGAGTACTTTCGCACTGCAAAGAAACTCAACCGCCAACAGGCCTGCTGGTCCCTCTACCTAGGCAACTTTGACTTCTCCCTTCATCATAGGCCTGGCCAGAGTATGGGCAAGCCAGATGCTCTGTCACATCACGCTGACCATGGCACTGGAGCTGGTGACAATGACAACATTGTGTTGCTCAAGCCAGAGTTCTTTGTAGTAAGGGCACTGGAGGGTCTGGTGATTCATGGTGAGGAAGCATCCATTCTGGCAGACATCCGAAAGGGCAACCGCGAGGAACTCCAGGAGGATGTAGTGGCCAAGGCAGCAGCAGCACTCAAGGCAGGTCGACTGACAGGGACCCGCTCTATCCACAGCCAGGAGTGGCAATCAGACCAAGGGATCCTCACCTTTCAGGGGCGTATCTATGTGCCGAACAACTCAGAGTTACGCCGACGGATTGTAGAGCAGCACCATGACTCCAAGGTTGCAGGGCACCCTGGACGCTGGAAGACTCTGGAGCTAATATCATGGAACTACTGGTGGCCCCAGATGTCATGGTATATTGGGACCTACACAAGCACCTGCGACATGTGTCTCTGGACCAAGCCCTCCTGCCAAGCACCTATTGGCGAGCTACATCCCCTCCCTATTCCCAATGACCGGTGGAGTGTAGTTTCAGTAGACTTCATCTCTGAGCTACCAGATGCCCATGGCTATGATGCTATCCTAGTGGCTGTGGATAGTGTAGGGAAGCAAGCGCACTTCATCCCAACCACCACCACTTGTTCCGCTTTGGGTGCGGCCAACCTGTACCGGAAGAATGTCTGGAAGCTCCATGGTCTCTCAGATGCCTTCGTGTCCAACCGGGGTCCTCAGTTTATAGCAGAATTCACCAGGGAACTATACCGCCTGCTAGGGATCAAACTCCAAGCCTCTACATCATATCACCCTCAATCGGATGGTCAGACTGAGCAGGTCAACCAGGAGTTGGAACAGTATCTCCGGATCTTCTGCAGCGAGCGACAGGATGACTGGGATGAACTCCTTCCAGATGCAGAGTTCCAGTACAACAATCATGTACACTTTGCAATGCAGGCCACCCCCTTCATGCTGGACACTGGACGCAACCCTTGCATGGGCTTTGAGCCCCGCCAGTGCCCTTCCCAGAACGAGTCAGTGATGGAGTTTGTGGATTGCATGAAGGAGGTGCAGGAGGAGGCCAGAGCGGCATTAGCCAAGGCCAAGGATGACATGGCCAGGTACTACAACCAACGCCAAACTCCAGCACCAGAATACCAAACAGGGGATAAGGTCTATCTTGACGTGGAGGACATCCAGACCATGCGCCTGTCCAAAAAGCTCTCCCACAAGTTCCTTGGCCCATATACAGTACAGCATGCAGTGGGGCGTCTGGCTTATTGCCTGTGCCTGCCCTATTCAATGCGGAACATCCATCCAGTCTTCCATGTAGTCAAGCTCCATCCTGCTGTCACTGACCCAATTCCAGGGCGCCGGACAGCTCCTCCACCACCAGTCATTGTGGATGATGAGGAGCACTATGAGGTAGAGGCAATCTTGGACAGTCGCAT
>QGOB01001838.1:0-51385 GCA_003313055.1 Termitomyces sp. MG145
ATTGTCGGAAACTGTTTTTGGATTTTGTAGTATTTCGGAATCAAGCGGGGTATACGATTGCACTGTAACGGAGCGCTTTTGGTGATCAAAGTCGAGGACGACCGCTAAGTCTTCCTCAGAGTCGCTAACCGTGGGGATGGTGGCGAAAGCAACGGGGCGGTCCGGCGCTAAATTTAGGCTGAAACCTTTGTGGCTTGTGCTGACCACGGGGAAACATAGGGATAGTGCGACGAAGGCTGGTATTGGGGTCCGTTATCGTTATCGTGGTTTCCGTTTCGCTAAGGGTATCGACGGTACTCTTAGTCAAGACGTCAAAGGGACGACCAAGCAGGATATTGTAAGCGGGCGAGCGGAGGACGTGGATCTGAAGGTACAGGGTGATACCGCCGACAGTGCAAGGGACGTTACGAGCTAGACCAAGCGATTTGTCCATAGTACCGTTAGCGCTCTGCATGTTCAGGATAATGCTGGGGTCGTAGGAGATACCGAGATAGTTAGCGACTTCAGCAGACATGGAGATGATCTGGGAGCCGCTATCCGCTATACTTTCGATTTCCTCGCGGTTATCGACCAAGAGCATGATGGACCGGATTGACTGGGATTCCTGAGCAACCGTTAACGTAACCGGCTCCTCACCGGGCGGTAGCGACTTGATGTACGCTTCCACTGGGTCGATCAAGGTGACTTGGGCTCTAGCGGCGTTGGTAAGAGGCGGGTTGGCAGCGGAAGTGTCGTTTAGGGTGAAGAAGGGCAGGGCGTCGTCAACGATATCGGTAGACTCTTGGAAGGCAGTAACGTTAGGAGGCGCATTTCGTTTGGGAGTAACGGCGTTTCTGAACTGGTTCCGTAGGTCGTTAGAGAGGGAGCAGAGTTTGCCGACAGAGACGGTAAGCTTGGTCTGAAGAACCCGGTCAAATACCTGCTTGGACTGTTCGATATCGTAGATGGGGGCCGTACTCCGGTAAGCAGCGTCAGGACGTTTGTCAGGAGCGCCAAAGTTTTGATTAGTCGGCGGCTGGTAGCGAGATGAGATACCGGAATATGGGTGGACTGGGGGATCGACTGTGGGAACGTGATTAACGACTGGCGGCTCAGGAACTTTAGTGGTACTGGTAGCGGAGGCAGAGGCAGGACGTTCGTTAGCGACAGGGACGGAGCGTTCGTTAGCGGCAGGGGGACTGGCAGAAGAACTGGTAGGAACGGTTCGTGCGTTAACGGCAGGAGAACTGGTAGCGGCGGAGTCGTTAGCGGGTTTAGGTGGAACCGGTCGATATCCCTTAGCACGAGGGATCTCGATACCGTCAAAGACTTCTGCTGGGCGGCGTAGGGCATAGAGTTCTCGTTTCAAGGCAGTGACACGTTCCTCCCTGGATAGCGTTCCTGGGCTAGCGGTTGCCAGTTGCAAGACCTTGTGAATAAACGTCTGGGACATGCCTTGGATTTGTTCCGCGTCAGGGTTAGCATTAGCGCTGAGTCAGCCGGTAAGAATCTGGTTCGGATTGAGCCTGTGCCATTCATCGATGTGTTCCATGTAGAGCCGCTTGCCGACATAGTTGGGGATCATAGCGCCAGACGGTAAGACAACCTTGCCTTCGTGATTCCGACGGATTTTGCCTTGACTGATGAAGCTTTCGAGCTTAACGCAATTGCCTCGTACCATTGTATGACCGGTTTCGCCGCAGAAGTGACAACTGTCGCTAAGAGGTCGAGAGGCGCGGGACTGAGAGCTGTTACCGGCAGTCAATGCAGCCATCTTTTCCTCCATACGTGCGAGAGCGTTAACAATAGCGGCGGCGGCGATGTCGAGAGGTTCCTTTTTAATGATAGTGGTTGGTACGGGGGCGGCGGTGTTAACAGTGGGAGACTTAGCGTTAGCGGTCGTTGGTTTCTTCAAAGTCGTGGCGGTGTCGGTACCCTTCAAAACCCATTTGGCAGCTTCAAAGACTTGTTCTACCTCATAGGGGTCCTCTGGGTGATGATCGGGAAGGGTAATTTCTAAACGGCGAACGAGTTTGGACCATAACGAAGTCGGTATGCCTTGCTGGAACAGACGGCGTTCCTCGTTCCGGTAGATCTTTCCTTTGGCCAGGAGCCAACGCGCCAGGTGCTGGAAGTCCCTATAGTAATCCGAGAAGTGTCCAAGAGTAGAGATACCGGCTGAGAAAGTCTGATTAACGAGTCGCTCGAGATCCTGAAGAGTATAACGGGCAGATTCCTCAGCGCCAGGATATAAACGAAAGACCGCTACTTTCCACTCGGCGTAAGTATGGTCGCTAAACTCTGGCAAGCCAAGCCAGGTCTCCGCGGTGTCATACGATACGTACCGAGCGGCGTATTCCTTTTTCTGGTTATTGTCGTTAACGGCGCAGTCCGCTAAGAGATATTCGAGCTCGCGGAAATACTGGGCAAGCTCTCGGGGGCAACTCTCATCCCATTTAGGTGCGGTAGAGTCGTTGCGAGGTGGCATATGGCGGGAATGGCGGGTGTCACCCATGGCGGTAGGGCTAACGGGTGTCGGTAAGGGCGTAGAGGATTGAACTGGGGAATAGGGGTCTGGGGATAGCGGCGGTAGCGGTGCGTCGAGGAAGTTGTCGATGTGATGGCCGGGGAAGTTCTCCAAGAGTTCGGTAACGTCGAGAAGTTCCCTAGCGGTAGCAAGTTCCTCTTCGAGGTTACGAGGCGGAGGCGTTAGAGGTGATAACGGTGATGGAGGGGGAATGTCAAAAGGAATAATCGGTAGCGTGGATTCGAGACGTAAACGGTTTTTAGCCTGGAGGCGAGTTTCCGGTGGAATTTTGCTATAGAACCCCTCGTGGTGGGCTCCAAAATGATGCGCTGACTTGCTGCCTAGCTGCCGTGCAGGAAACAACCAACAAGACCAGCTAGATAGGGATAGCTAGCAAGCAGTAGCGTTACGTGTGTGTGTGAGAGGAGTCTAGCAAAGTCCCAGAAACCCGGTACGGAGATAAGAAGTCGGAGTCGGTAAGGAAGTGTGAGGGAGCGGTAAGAGATAACGGTGCGACCGCTAGTGTCGCCGAACCGTCGCTAAGCGAGAAATCTGTCAAAGACCCAAAAGGTTGGTAAGGAATGACGGAAGAGTTAACGGAAATATACAAGTCGCTAGCCGTAAGCGCTAGCGTTAATGAAGGCAAGACGAGGGCACCCGTATGGTGCTTAGCAAAAGCGGAGCGAGGGCACCCCGTATGGTGCTTAACAAAGACGACGAGTGCTGGAGCGAAGTAGACTGGACTGGGTAATCCCAAATCAGCCGTTAATGAAGCAAGAGCGTAAACGAGATCTTAAGTGTAGTCTGAAGTGGGGACTAAACTCTGGTACAATTCGATGATTTGTAGCTATTGACAAGGCAGTATTTATAGATAAGTAAAACAGTGGATAAAAGGGGAAACGGTAATAGACAGTAAGCGTAGCGGATGCATGTGATAATGCGCGTATGTAAGGTGGTAAAAAGGGGAAACCGGTAAGAGACGGTAAGCGTAGCGGGTGCATGTGATAATGCATGTCAGGGGCCGGAGAGAGAGGGGCCTGGACTGTTGCAAGGTCATCTGAGTCGTTAAGGGAAAAGTTGGTAACGGCCGGTGTCGTTAGCGGTCACGTGCTGAGGTCACGTGCTTGGTTCGACTTGTCGGTGTGGGGCAGCCAGCGCTGACCGGGGCGTATCACCGTTATTGTGATCATGGTTTCCGTTTCGCTAAGTGTATTGACGGTACTCTTGGTCAAGACATCGAAGGGGCAACCAAGCAGGATATCATAAGCGGGGGAGCGTAGGACATGGATCTGAAGGTACAGCGTGATACCGCCAACAGTGCAAGGGACGTTACGAGCTAGACCAAGGGATTTGTCCATAGTACCGTTAGCGCTCTGCATGTTCAGGATAATGCTGGGGTCGTAGGAGATACCGAGATAGTTAGCGACTTCAGCAGACATGGAGATGATCTGGGAGCCGCTATCCGCTATACTTTCGATTTCCTCACGATTATCGACCAAGAGCATGATGGACCGGATTGACTGGGATTCCTGAGCAACCGTTAACGTAACCGGCTCCTCACCAGGCGGTAGCGACTTGATGTACGCTTCCACTGGGTCGATCGAGGTGACTTGGGCTCTAGCGGTGTCGGTAAGAGGAGGGTTGGCAGCGGAGGTGTCGTTTAGGGAAAAGAAGGGCAGAGCGTCATCAACGATATCGGTAGACTCTTGGAAGGCAGTGATGTTAGGAGGCGTGGTCCGTTTAGGAGTAATGGCGTTTCTGAACTGGTTCCGGATGTTGTTAGAGAGGGAGCAGAGTTTGCCGACAGAGACGGTAAGCTTGGTCTGAAGAACCCGGTCAAATACCTGCTTGGACTGTTCGATATCATAGATGGGGGCCGTACTCCAGTAAGCAGTGTCAGGCCGTTTGTAAGGAGCGCCAAAGTTTCGATTAGTCGGAGGCTGGTAGCGAGACGAGATACCGGAATAGGGGTGGACTGGGGGATTGACCGTGGGAATGTGGTTAACGACTGGCGGCTCAGGGACTTTAGCGGTACCAGTAGCGGAGGCAGAGGCAGGACGTTCGTTAGCAACAGGGGGACTGGCGGGAGAACTGGTAGCGGCAGAGTCATTAGCGGCTTTAGGGGGAACCGGTCGATATCCCTTAGCACAAGGGATCTCGATACTGTCAAAGACTTCCACTGGGCGGCGTAGAGTGTAAAGTTCCCGTTCTAAGGCAGCGACGTGTTCTTCCCTGGATAACGTTCCTGGGCTAGCGGTTGCCGGTTGCAAGACTTTGTGAATAAATGTCTGGGACATGCCTTGGAGTTGTTCCGCATCAGGGTTAGCATTAGCGCTGAGTTGGCTGGTAAGAATCTGGTTGGGGTTGAGCCGGTGCCATTTGTCGACACGTTCCATATAGAGCCGTTTGCCGACGTAATTGGGGATCATAGTGCCAGACGGTAGGACAACCTTGCCTTCATGGTTCCGACGGATTTTGCCTTGACTGATGAAGCTTTCGAGCTTAATGCAATTGCCTCGTACCATTGTGTGACCGGTTTTGCCACAGAAGTGGCAACTGTCGCTAAGAGGTCGAGCAGCGCGGGGCTGAGAGCTGTTACCGGCAGCCAATGCAGCCATCTTTTCCTCCATACATGCGAGAGCATTAACGATAGCAGCGGCGGCAATGTCGAGAGGTTCCTTTTTAATGATAGTGGTTGGTACGGGAGCGGGGGTGTTAACGGTGGAAGTCTTAGCATTAGCGGTCGTCGGTTTCTTCGAAGTTGTGGCAGTGTCGGTACCCTTCAGAACCCATTTGGCAGCTTCAAAGACTTGTTCTACCTCATAGGGGTCCTCCGGGTGATGGTTGGGAAGGGTGATTTCTAAACGGCGGACGAGTTTGGACCATAACAAAGTCGGTATGCCTTGCTGGAACAGACAGTGTTCCTCGTTCCGGTAGATCTTGCTTTTAGCCAGGAGCCAACGTGCCAGGCGCTGGAAGTCCCTATAGTAGTCCGAGAAGTGTCCAAGAGTAGAGATACCGGTCGAGAAAGTCTGGTTTACAAGTCGCTTGAGATCCTGAAGAGTGTAACGGGCAGATTCTTCAGCGCCAGGATATAAACGAAAGACCGCTACTTTCCACTTGGCGTAGGTATGGTCGCTAAACTCTGGCAAGCCAAGCCAGGTCTCCGTGGTGTCATACGATACGTACCGGGCAGCGTATTCCTTTTTCTGATTATTGTTGTTAACGGCGCAGTCCGCTAAGAGATATTCAAGCTCGCAGAAATACTGGGCAAGCTCTTGGGGGCAACTCTTGTCCCATTTAGGTGCGGTAGAGTCGTTGCGAGGTGGCATATGGTGGGAAAGACGGGCGTCACCCATGGCAGTAGGGTTAACGGGTGTTGGTAAGGGTGTAGAGGATTGAACTGGGGAATAAGGGTCTGGGGATAGTGGTGGTAGTGGTGCGTCAAGGAAGTTGTCAATGTGATGGCCTGGGAAGTTCTCTAAGAGTTCGGTAACGTCAAGAAGTTCCCTAGCAGTAGCGAGTTCCTCTTCAAGGTTACAAGGCGGAGTCATTAAGGGGGTTAACGGCGACGGTGGGGGAATGTCAAAAGGGATAACGGGGAGCGAAGCTTCGGTAACGAGACGTAAGCGGTTTTTAGCCTGGAGGCGAGTTTCCGGTGGAATTTTGCTATAGAACCCCTCGCGGTGGGCTCCAAAATGATGCGCTGACTTGCCGCCTAGCTGCCGTGCAGGGAACAACCAACAAGACTGGCTAGATAGGGATAGCTAGCAAGCAGTAGCATTACGTGTGTATGAGAGGAGTCAAGCAAAGTCCCAGAAACCTGGTAAGGAGATGAGAGGTCGGCGTTGGTAAGGAAGTGGGAGAGAGCGGTAAGAGATAACAGTGCGGCCGCTAGTGTCTGCGCCGAATCGCCGCTAAGTGAGAAATCTGTCAAAGACCCAAAAGGTTGTTAAGGAATAGTGGAAGAGTTAACGGAAATATACGAGCCGCTAGCCGTAAGCGCTAGCATTTAACAAAGGCAAAACAAGGGCACCCGTATGGTGCTTAACGAAAGCGGAGCGAGGGCGCCCGTATGGCGCTTAACGAAGGTGACGAGTGCTAGTCCAACAATACTGTCAGGCTAAGCGCGAGGAGCAAAGTAGACTGGACTGGGTAATCCCAAATCAGCCGTTAACGAAGCAAGAGCGTGAACAAGATCTTAAGCATAGTCTGCAGTGGGGACTAGACTCTGGTACGATTCGATGATGTTTAGCTACTGACAGGGCAGTATTTATAGGTAAGTAAGACGGTAGATAAAAGGGGAAACCGGTAATAGGTAGTAAGCATAGCGGTTGCATGTGATAATGTGATAATGTATGTCGGGAGTAAGGTGATAAAAGGGGAAACCGGCAATAGACAGTAAGCGTAGCGAATGCATGTGATAATGCATGTCAGGGGCCGTAGAGAGGGGCCTGGATTGTCGCAAGGTCGGCTGGGTCGTTAAGGGAAAGGTCGGTAACGGTCGGTGTCGTTACCAGTCAGTCGGTAGCGGTCACATGCTGAGGTCACGTGCCTGGTTCAACTTGTCGGTGTCGGGCAGCCAGCGCTGACCGGGGCATATCACCGTTGCAATCCAGCCCTCTATGTCCTCATCCCCAGGGCATCCATCTACCATGCCATCAATCCATTTACAGATGGATGATTCAAGCCCACGCTGGAAACAGAGAACCAGCTATGCAGACCTGGGGAACTCCAAATGACAAACTAGCTGCTTGAACCCGTCAATATAGGTGTCAAGGGTACGGCCCTGCTGGTGATAAGAGGTGCCCTCTAGCGTGAGGGCAGCACGTTGTGCCTCGTTGGGGTGCGTGAACTCAGAGAGGAACCAAGACTCAAATGCAGCCCAGTCTGGAAACATGTTTGCATCATCCTCCAGAATCTCCTGCACCAAATCGGCCATGTGCCCAGCATTCATATAGGATAACGCCCACTTGATCGTCTGCATTGGATCGCTGAAGGAGGAGGCGTGCAAGCTAATATACAGCTTGCAGGCAGTCAGGAATTGACATCCTTGAGCTCGGTCTCCATCAAAAGAGGGAGGAGGGGCAGCCTTGATTGCGAATGAGGGCTTGGAGGCAATCGTCATCGCAACAGGGGGCAGCGAGGTGACGGCCGCTGCAGGGAGGACTCCAGCAGGGGGATGATCTGGAGTCGGCAATAGGGGGGCGTTGGAGAGGACAGTGGGGCTAGGGACAACCCCTAGTGAAGCGGAGTGCATGGAGGAAAGGAGTTCTTTGAGCTGAGCCTGCATGGTAGAGAGCTGGTGAGAGAGAGCAAGTTGGGTGGTGTTGGAGATGGAAAGGCCCTGTTCTACAGCCTGTAACTGAGCATAGGCATCATCCTGAGCAGGAACAGGGGTGCCTGGGGCAGGAGGAAGGTCTGAGGCTGGGGTGGCAGGCATGGTAGAGAAGGGACCAAAAAAGGACTGGTAGGGGAGCTAGCAGGCAGGAGTGGGGCCCTGGAGGCAGAAAAGAGGCAGACAGGGGAGCACAACTGCTTGGGTGAACCCAGACCAGCTAAGAGAGACTTATTCTGCTGTAAGGGCAACCTCAGAGAGCTGTGGAACTCACACAACTGGCAGAGGGATATCCAAAGATGTATTAGCAAGTGGCTACAGTGTACAGGGTTAGCTACTCACCTGGCAGAGGGATATCCAAAGAGAATAAGTCTGAGGAGTCCCTATGCCAGGATGTGGACACTTCTGGGGCCCCAGAAGCATGGGAATCAACTGTATAGTACACATAAGCCACTGAAAAAGGAGTGTGGGAATAAAAGATGAAAAACTCGGACATTGCCAGAGAATGGATTGGTAATGTCCATCAGGTGACTCTGGCAAGTCAGGTGGTCAGAAAAGGGTCAGATGACCAGGAAGGGATCAGATGACCTTGAGAACAATGTCAGGTGATCAGAAATGCGGACACAATATGTACAGAGAATATCTAAAGGGGAGAAGAAGAGAAAAGGAAGGAGAAAAAGGAAAGGAAACAGGAGAAGGAGAGAAGAGGGAATGGGCTCAGGAAGGGATGTCCCCTTACACTTTATGCCATTGGCTGGCTTACTCATGCTGATATTTGCTTACTTTACGGTGCTTAGTACAGACCGGGCCTATTAGTCAAAGTATCGTAGTAATAGGTACTACCGATGTAGTATATAGGTAGGAGTGGGATATGAAGTATCCCCACTCCTAGCAATAGCAGTTCTTTTGGGCCTACACACTAGAATGACTGTGAGCTCCATAGTGTCGACCTTGCTTGCTTGTTCCTCTCTTTGCATCCTCCTGCTTGTCACCGCCGCCAGTTGGCCATTATGGCTCGCTCGCCGCCGTGCTCGCTTGTCTTGACCTCTGAGTTTGGCCTTGTCTTGTGAGGAGTATCCCACATCGTGAGTGTCCTCTCACAGTAGGCATAGGTGTACATAGCCATTGAGTATGGGGTAAGGTAGAGTCTTGATATTATGTCAGGTCCCGCTGATGGCGGGGGCTCAGCTACACTGAGGAGTCCTTACTAGGTGAGCTCAGGAGGCTAAGTACAGGTCTGGGGCTTATCAGAAGCTCTGGCACAACTACGAGTGGCCCGGAATGAAGTCCAAACGCTCTGGGGTATGAGTAGCAACATGTGTGGGGATAGGAGTGCTCCCAGTCGAGGAGCATGGGTTCAGGAAGTTGAGTTTTAACAGGAGACGAGGGAGAATGGGAAAGATAAGGTTGATTGGAAATGGAAGTAGGTTTGGAAATTGGTAGAGATGAGTACAGAACAGATAGGAGATAGATTGATCAGGAAATCAGAAAATGATAAGAGACACGGAACTAGAGATAGAGATGGAGAGGAAAAGATACAAGACAGGAGATAGAGAGATAGGGGAAGAGATACGGAACAGGAATACAAGTCACGGAACAGAAGTATGAGGCGCGGAGATGAGATATGAGAGACAAGACAAGAGAGAGACAGAGGTACAAAACTAGACAGGAACAGAAGCAAAGACTAAGGCAATATCAAGACTACTGACTTGTATGTTATCCTATGGTTTATATATTTCCTCCTGCCAAGTCCCGGGACAGGGTCTTGACCCTGGGATTGTGGCACCTGATTATCCTCAAGCTAAGTCCCAGGACAAGGTCTCAGCCCCA
Source organism: Termitomyces sp. MG145 (assembly GCA_003313055.1). Lineage (NCBI taxonomy): Eukaryota > Fungi > Basidiomycota > Agaricomycetes > Agaricales > Lyophyllaceae > Termitomyces > Termitomyces sp. MG145. The sequence goes on from QGOB01001838.1 coordinate 9,675, forward strand.
GGGTCGTAGCATCTGTCAGGGTGTGCTGGTGTGGGCTGCGGCTGCCTCGCATAGGGCAGGTCGGCGGTCATGGTGCACGATAGTGGTGCCGCCAACACCACAGGAGCAGATGTGGAGCCTGGTGATGTGCTGATAGTTTGCAGGAGGAATATTACATGATGGCCAGGATGCCAGGGGTTCGGATATATCCAATGACAGGGAAGCCTCAGGGTAACGTGTCAGCCAAGATGCCAGGGTTTAGTGATGCCCAGGGGTCTGTTTGGAGATGGCCGAGAGTGTTGCCGGTGCAGCATTGTGAGGTCGTTGGTGGCCCCGGAGGTGTGTGGGAGGTGGGGGAGGGAGGTGTGTGCCAGGGTGGGAGCAGTATGTCAGGGTCCAGAGTTGGTGGGGTCGTGACAGGAAGCCCCAGGGCAACATGGCAGCCGAGGTGCTGGGTTTCAGTGGGTTTGTTTGGAGATGGCCAAGGTATTGCCAGTGCAGCGTTGTGGGGTTGTTGATGGTCCCAGAGGTGTAGGAGAGGTGGGAAATGTGTGCTGGGGGTGGAGCAGCATATGAGGGTCCAGAGTTGATGGGGTCATGACAATTTGCATTCATTAGACTCATTGATAAAGAGTAAAGGTATAAGTAAACATTCAGTGTCTGTGGTAGCCATATTTTCCTTGGGTCAAGAACATGCTGAATGCTGACTATTCTCCATACCACTACTCTTTGACTAACATGTGTCAAATGTATGGCCATACATATCTGAACATTGAATTTGATGATGGAAATTTGTTGCATTGGAAGTTGTCTCAGTTGGAACAGAAGAAGTTGTATTATTATTGGAGTTGGGAATAGATGGATTGGTTGATAAAGGGTTCAAAATGGATTATGGCCACTGGATGAGTGAAAGCCTTTGTCTCTTTGCATTTGCATTCATAATCATAATGCATGTGGTGAGTGTAGCAAAATCATACACACCCCCAGAACCAGCACAATCCCAAGATTGCTTGACTTCTTCTTTGATTACCAACCAACAATTACCATTTGGGCCTCTGTTATCCATTATCACATGCAACTGTTATGCTTACCATTACTTACCAGTTTCTCCTTTAGATACTTTTACCATATATATAAATACTGCACTGTCAGTAGCCAAAAAAATCATTGAATCATATCAAAGTCTGCTCCCTACTTCAGGCCACACTTCAAATCTCTTTTTGCCCTTGCCTTGCTACTGACTGATTTGGGTTTACCCAGTCCAGTCTCCTTCCCCCCCATCTTGTCTTCTAGGCTTAATGGCACCATTAGGCCTAACCCTCATCTTCATTAAGTGCCATCTGAGCACCCTAGTTTCAACTTTGTTAATGCTAGCACCTATGGCTAGTGACTCATATATTTTTGTTGACCTTGCTCCCTGCCTTACCACTTGACAACCTTCTGGGTCTTTGATTTTACAGATATTGTCCCCCACTACTAACCTGTAGTGGCACTAACAGCAACACCATTAATGTACCCCTGTTTACATCATTTCCCCTAACAACACCAACTACACCTCCTTAATGGGTTTCTGGGACCTTTGCTGACTCCCCTCTCACTAACATAATGCTAGTACTTGCTAGCTCCCCTATCTGGCTGGTCTTGTTGGTTGTTTCCTGCATGGCAGCCAGGCAGCACAGCAGTGCATCATTTTGGAGCCCACCACAAGGGGGTTTTTAAAGCCACCAGAAACTTGCCTACAGGCTAAAACTTGCCCCCAGGCAAGAAACCACTTACAGGTTGCTACCAAACCATTGCTCCTTGTTATCCCCTTTGATATTCCCCCTCTGTCACTGTTAACACCTTTAATGACTCTGCCTTGCAACCTTGAAGAGGAACTTGCTACTGCCAGGGAACTTCTGGACATTAACAAACTTCTAAAGAACTTCCCAGGCTATCACATCAACAACTTCCTTGATGCGCCCCTATTGTCATTAACCCTAGATCCCTATTCCCCAGTTCCATCCACAACATCCTTTCCAGCAGCCATTAACACAATCACCATGGTTGATAACCATCTTTCCCACCACATGCCACCCCATAGCAACTCCACTGCACCTAAACTTGGAGCCTAAGTACTTCACTCCCTGGGAAGCCCGAGCAACCAAATCTAAGTACAGTCATAAGCGATGCACCAGCGGGGTGGCATATCAATGTGCTTTGGGATCAAGAATTGGATGGCCATTAGTTAATGCTGCTGTCTCATAGGGCCGTCAAGTCCTGTTAAAGGAAATGGATTCTTTTTCATGGACCCAGGGTTCTGTAATGGATTGTCTTGATGTGTGACTTCGTCACTTTTTTGGAGCTTAGTGGTGTCCTACAATGCAAGACCTCATTCTCCAGAGAAGCTTGATTTGATTTCTGGCTTTAGAGGGAAATCATACCATTGTCTCTGATCTCTGGATCCGATACGCCATGGATGGCTACTGTTGCTATCGCTTCATCCATAGAACTCACTCTGAATTCGGAACAGACATGTCCATGACACTTATCTCGCTTGTTCACTTTTCCAAATCCCGGACACATGAAATTCTTATAATTCCACCAAGGCAGGTGTCTGCAGGCGACCGCGCTCTCGATTGGACTTCTCTCTCGCTTGGACTTCTGAACGTTCCTATGTAACTTTTCTGCTACAATCTCCGAACCGCGTCATCTCCAGTGTCTTTTCTTGTTCTTCTATGGACGATTCTTTATCAGATTCTGTCTGATTTACAATGAAGCTTCTCTAACGTTCACGTTGTACCTCGCATCCGTTAACAATCTTAGGAGGATTCTCTCCGTATTCGGGCTCACACCATCACCTGCAGGCCATGCGCGGTTTATGCCTATCGTCTACGCTCTGCTAGCAAACGGTGAACGTGGGCTTTGCTGATTGCCGTTCTACCGTCTGCCCACGTCTGCCGACATAGTTGGGAATATGTATCTATACACATACGGCACTGAACGTCCTGCAGGCTGATGGGAATAGTTCAAAGGGCATCCGTACATTTGACAAAGTCATTTATATCGTGTCTGAGTGTTTTTTTTTTTTCTTCAGAGCCCTTGAACTGAAATTAACCGGGTTAGTAAGACCAAGACCAAGGCAAGGAGTACTCGTAGTTGACAAGCGAGCTCGCTTGGTAATACGTCATACGCCAAACTGCAGTTTTTGACCTTGGAGGATTGGACAAGTTGACTTGATAGCCGAGTTCCACATATTTGGTAAGTTTGAATGGGATGAACGTATTCCCGACGTCCCGATGCATAAATATAGTCCCGCGATCGGTATCTTGAGAGGATAACGGGTAATGAAGTTGAAAAGGCCGAGAAGACAGTTACTTCGCGTGTCTTCAGTGACCGCGAATTGGTATCGAAACGCGTGCAAGCCATGCGTGCAATGGATTCTGTGAAGTCACATATCAATTTAAACGTTGTCGACATCTGGACTGTGGCGATTTTGAGGATTACGTCTAGAAGGGGCACAAACCAAGACATGGCACGAGCACATTGCTTTCATTTGTTAATGTGTGATCAGTGCCAGAAGCCTTTGTGTATGTACGCACCCCGCCGAGGGTGACCTATATCCGAGCATCAGGTTCAAGGGATATACATATGGACATATGTATGGAGATGTTGATCAATCTTCGTTAGAGAGGAGGAGCGTTATTATTGCCATTTGATACGTGGTGATTTGTTACCCATTCGGCACCAAACTCGGGACCCGTTTGTGTGTCACGGTTGTGGCGACAAACTCGAGGATCAGTGTAGGGGCAGATAACTCGTGGTAAGGTGAAGACATCGTGATATTGGGGCCCTACAATGAAAATACCCAAAACAAAATAACTGCCTTGTATGTACCATTGAGGGATCTTTCTGGAGATATAGATATAAACGATTGTGCCTTGACTGTTTGAAATCAAGGTGGTAAAACTAGCGACCATGGGCATTATTTTGGGGCGGAGAGTGGGGACAGAACCCTGCAGAAAGAACTTGTGATTTTTAGTTTGTAGATAAGGTTCCGAGGGCTGATGATGACAGAGGACAAAGAAAGAGAAAATGAAGTCCATTAGACATGGACATCGATCGGAATGAATTGAGGGGGTGCACGTGGAGCTGACCAATGGATTCTGGAACTCTAAGAGAAAAGGACGCCAACAATTTTTCTTTTTCTCTCCCACATCGTACTCGTGCTTCACGCCCAGCAGCCCCGGGACTGTCTCCGCCGTTGTGCTTGACGGTGCCAAGGCGTCTTCGTCTTCACCCTTTCTCGTTCCGGCCGGTCTCATCCCTCACAAGCACCTGGACGCCGTACAATATGATTTCTTCCCTCTAGGCATTCACGTTCTTGTCTGCCGCTGGCTGTTGTTGAAACTCTGAATCTTGATACTGATACCATACCCACCTTGACCAAGACAACACATATACTTATCATTCATCCATACATGGCCAATTCTTCTGAAGAGACGACGCCGACTGAAGGCGAGGGTACCGATGGAGCCGACAAACCTCCGCACAATGGAATGGACAAAGTCGCTACTCTATCGAACCACCTCAAAGCAGCGCTCAATATGAACAATAATATGACAACGTTAACGTCGCCCACCTCACAATCAAAGGCCGATCAGCCTCCGAAACATTCAACAATCGCGTCCACTGCTGTTCCTTTGCCCCCGCCAGAATCAGGTACTTATGACAAGGAGCCTGGGTTCACACGCAGCTCGCTCCAAAAGCTAGCCTTAAACAATGCAACTGTCTCAAACTATTCTACCAGCTCCTCACCCACCGAAAGCGACATTGGTTGTTTGCCTATGAATAGTTTGCCCCCCACCCGCCCTAGTAGCCGTCCATCGAGCCAGCCACCAACCCAGCCACCCAGCCGTGCACCCAGCCAGCCACCCAGCCGCGCACCCAGCATGTCGTCCGGGATTTCCGGGAATAAGAACATGTCTAATGGCTTCTCTAGCAGCAAGAAGCCGACACCTCAAAGCTCCAACTCAAACGCCTCGACCGTGACCCCGTCGCGCCCTGCAAAGCCCGTGTCAGTCAACTCCGACTCGGGGTCGCACAAGTTCAACCTCAAAGACCTTCTCGCCTCAGGTCCGAAGATTAACCGACGGGGATCCCAACGATCCGTCGGATCTTCACACTCGGATTTGGGAAGCGACGGGAAAGGGAGGACAAAGAGTACGGCGGGAGACAGTGCGATCAGTTTTTCGCAGAAGTACGGGGTTTGCCAGAAGGTTGCAGTTGGGAAGGGGGCGACTAGCGTGGTGCGGCTTGCGCATAAGTGGGATAGGACGGAGGAGAAGCTTTATGCGGTTAAGGTGAGTTTTTGTTTGGTCTCGGTTGGGCTGAACGAGCTGATATAAGGCATGACGTGAAGCAATTCCGGGCACGACGGAAGAATGAAACAGAGAAGGAATATGTGAAGAAGCTGACCGCTGAGTTTTGCATCTCTTCGACGTTACATCATCCAAATATCGTCGAGACGGTCGATTTGATCCAGGATGAGAATCAGCATTGGTGTGAGGTGATGGAATTTTGTCCTGGTGGTGATCTTTATGCGGCTATCAAGAAAGGGTGAGTGAGATTGAGGCGTTAACCGTGAATTGGGCCGATAAGTTGTTGACAGAGGTATGAGCCCGAGTGAGGTGGAGTGCTGCTTTAAGCAGATCTTGCTCGGTGTCGAGTATCTACATAGTCAGGGCGTTGCACATCGGGACATCAAGCCTGAAAACCTCTTTTTCGATAACCAAGGTCATCTCAAGGTGTGTTTCCGAGTCTGTTCTGCTGTTGCTCCCCGAGGATGTTCATCGTTATTAAAGATCGGCGATTATGGTGCGTCAACAGTGTACCGCCTACCATGGGAAGCGACGGTCCACATGTCGACTGGTCTCTGTGGCAGCGAGCCGTACATCGCACCAGAACAGTTTTTAGGCAAACGTTAGTATATTCTTTACCCCTCTTGTCTCGTGGCAATCCAGCTAACAGATGCCTTCTGCGTGTCTGTTGCTTCTCTCTCTTGACAACACTTTGTTGTCTCTGCATTTACTCACGCAGCCTATGATGCCCGGCTTGTTGATATCTGGGCATGCGGAATCGTGTACTATTGTCTCCACTTCCAAGAACTCCCTTGGCGCGCCGCACAGCCGGCGAACGATACCTTGTATTCATCGTATGCCCAGGCATGTGCGAACACATCGTCCACGGTGTCTGCATGCCCGCCTACGATAAATAATTTGAGCCCGAGGGCGTGTAGGCCGTTGATTAGAAGGATGTTGGAGCCTGAACCAAAGAAGAGGATGACGATTGAGGAGGTGATTGGGCATGCGTGGGTTCAGGGGATCGAGGTATGTCATGACGTGAAGGAGCCGAGGCATATACATGTTAGTGCGAGAACGACGCACTTAATTCATTTGGGGAATGGACATTAGGTACGTGCGCTTTTACTGTCTTTCTTGTGAAGTAGGAGACAGTGGTGTTGAGGTGACCGGTTTGTGATAGGTTCCTGATCGCTCTGGACTAAGATTTTGGGTCTGTTTGACGTTTGCAGTGGGTCCTTCCCGCGTCTCTTACTCTCACTGCCTCTATTCGTGAACTTCCAGGCGCATGCCTTGTACCGCGACCCATCGCCCGCCTCCCTACGTTGTCATATTGTGTTTTGCTTAGCCTACTATCGTACTGGGCATCGAGTCTTTGTGATCTTTTCTACTTACTTTCCTCTTTCCATTATGTTTTTTTTTTTTCACTATTCTCACATGTTTGTCTGCTCTTGCCCATTTCTTTTTCGTACAGGGCGAGTAGATATGATTCACACCCTCGTTTTTCTGCGCTTTTCAGTTATCGTTGGATTTTTTTTTATCCCATGTCATGTTCTTAAACTCTGATGATTCGGTTGTCTTGTCTTTTGTCTTGAGAGATTGGAGTGATGTACGCCATGAACACTTGCAACCAGCGAAAGGTTTGCAAGTTATGAATTCCACTGCGAGCAGCGAGGACAACTCGTGAATAGTTTGTCTGATGAAGATATACCCAAGGTTAACCTTTATATCGTTGCGTTCGGCGATTGCCAGTACTAATAATACACGGGCGCCGCCGCATACTAGTAGGCAGAGCCTTGGTGTTGTTCAAAGAGAATCTTCCAGAAGTATTGCATTGAATTTGATTTTGTGAACAGCGTATAGCAGTGCTCCTAGAATACAATCAGAGGGTACCAATCAACTTCAAGAAGTTTGTGAGTATAAGGAGATCGGGTTTTATCTCTCCATTGAGAGGTGCAAAGTATGACAGTGTATAGCAATGCTTCTAGAATACAATCAGAATGGGTATCAACTACAAGTCTCCGGGAATAACTAGTCATTCAGCCAACCAGCTTCTTTGAGTAATCTTTGAGTATGAAGGGTGTCGGGTTTTATTTCTCCATTGAGAGGTGCAAAGTATTTGCGGATTTTTCCGTCGAAGACAACGGGATAATAGAGGCCTTCTTTTGACTAGCCACATGCGTGAGATTAGATTGCTATGCTGTGATGGGAACAATTACCTGTCTAGTCGCGCCTTTCCTTGTTGTTTGACCGGTGACACGGCCTTGGCGCCAGTTACCGCCTGTAGTCTTCACCCAGACATTTTCGCCTGACTATTGTCATAAACGTATACAATGAGCAGGTGTTATATAACAGGAAACTTGGACTGGACAACCAACCTGGAATGAATATGGCCACGCTTCATCGAGTTCGAGGGGCAATGGCTCGGATAGCGTAGCGTCGCTATCATCGCTCCATGAAGCGACTTCTTCAGGGGTGACAGCCCGAAGTGGACGGGATCCCCGAGCATGAGCTTTTTGCGATGGCATAGTAGGTAGTACAAGTGGAATCTGAATGTATGGTAGGGACAAATATGTACTGCTGCGGCAAGGATCGGAGTGGAGGTTCTGTGCTAGCGTGGGTGCGGGATTTTGTGGGGGATATGTGATGTGATGTGGTGTGAGGCAGGAGTTGTCCTTTTATGCAGTAAAAGCAGTGTCTTTGTTCTATCATCACTAAAGTGGATGGATGATCAAAGTTGGTCAAAACAAGGCAACTGGCCGACGAAGAAGAAGATACGGCCATGTTAAGGCATGGTAAAATATTTTCGAACAATTGGGGCCGTCAATTACTGTTGCAGTTAAGTCATTTTGTTGTCTTCGCGATACTCGAACAATTGTTCGCCTTGCTCATGTGGCCACACCCACATTCAGATAGTGATGTGCTCGGCCCGGCCTTCAGGCCATCAGACACAAGCCAGGCTGTTTGAGCCAGGCCCAGCCAGGCCAGAGGGGACGGCTTTGGCACAGCTCATGGTCCTGGAAAGCCAAAGCCAGTGGTCCAGCCTGTCTCACACATTGAAATGAAGAGGAATAGACAAGGAACAAACAGGGCCGTTTACGGACTTTCTCATAGTATGTCATGGGTTTGCTTTAACTTGGTTTCCCTCTAAGCACATGAGAACATGAGCTCGGACAGCAGTAAGTTGATTGTTATCAAAACAATATATTGACCTTAAGACTCCCCAAAATCAATTGTATTCTGCTGCCACCCGGACCAAGCCAAGCCGGGGCTAGGCCAGTGTTGCAAGCTTTAGCTCGGCCTCTGAGCCAGAGCCAGGCCAAGCCCCGAGGTGTCTACGTTTTGGCAGATTAACATGTTAGATCAAGATGTTAATGACCTAAATCTCATTAAATATTTCTGATGAGTTATACTGCATATGATGATTGCATGGACACAATTCGTCAAACACGTGGGTGTCATTGTTTTTGGTAGATAGAAACACGACCAAATATTGAAGCTCACGTGCCGAAGTGAGCGACCAACCCATGCGTATGGTAGGTTATATATTTCGTTTCGCTTTCTCAAAGTATTCGGTCAAACTATGGCCAACAACCTAGACGTATGTTTCTGGTCTTTATCATCTATATGTTGTTGCTTACGGTGACTGCAGAGGGCCATTGAAATGGTCCAACGTGCTGTTGATGAGGACTCGAAGCAGAACTATGCCGAGGCCCTCAAACTATACCAGAATTCTCTCGACTACTTCATGCTCTCACTAAAATGTCAGTTAATTACCAAATTCATCTGTTTTGGGCCCTTGATTTGGTGTTTTCAGACGAAAAAAACGAGAAGTCAAAGGCATTGATACGGGACAAGATCCTTGAGTACCTCAATCGAGCAGAAAAACTCAAGGGACATATTTCAAGCCCCAAGAACGCGAAGAACGCAGTGGGAATAGGTGCAAATGGAAAGAGGTATGTCGGTTGCTTTCTGAGTGCTAATTATGTTCTTGTTCATGCTGCGAATCAGGAAAGACGATGATGATGACGGTCAGGATGCGGAAACGAAGAAGTTACGGGCTAACCTAGCTGGTGCTATTGTGCAAGAAACGCCAAATGTGAAGTGGGAAGATGTCGCGGGGTTGGAGGGTGCGAAGGCGTCTTTGAAGGAGGCTGTGATCCTTCCGATCAAGTTTCCGCACTTATTTACGGGGAAGCGGACACCATGGCGCGGCATCCTTCTCTACGGGCCACCAGGAACTGGAAAGTCGTATCTTGCGAAGGCCGTTGCTACTGAGGCGAAGAGCACCTTTTTTAGTGTAAGTTCTTCAGATCTTGTAAGCAAATGGCAAGGAGACTCTGAAAGGTACGTTCCTCGTCCATCTGCCCACTCTAATTTATTGAGATACGATTCATAGATTGGTGAAGCAGCTTTTTGAGCTTGCTCGAGAGTCAAAACCTTCAATCATCTTTATTGATGAAATTGATTCCCTCGCCGGTACTCGTAATGAGAGCGAGTCTGAGGGGTCAAGGCGGATAAAGACAGAGTTCCTAGTGCAGATGAATGGTGTAGGGCACGATGATACCGGAGTTTTAGTTTTGGGGGCAACCAATATTCCATGGCAGCTTGACAATGCGATCAAGCGACGGTAAAGCCGGCTTCGAATTCATTGATTTATGGAGTGCTAATAGTTATCCAGGTTTGAAAAACGCATATATATTCCTCTCCCTGGCCCCGATGCGCGAAGACACATGTTTCAACTGCACGTTGGACAGACACCAAACGAACTCACACCTAAAGACTTCCGTCTGCTTGCCGATAAGACAGACGGATATTCAGGCTCTGATATCTCCACCGTTGTGCGCGATGCGCTCATGCAACCTGTCCGCAAAGTCATCAATGCCACACACTTCAAACGCGTTCCCGATCCGGCCGATCCTGAAGGCAAGGCTACGAAATTGACACCATGTTCGCCTGGGGATCGTGCAGCAAAGGAGATGGATTGGACTGTGATTGAGTCTGATGAGCTCCTGGAGCCACCTCTTCGACTAGCAGATTTCTTGAAATCTTTGGACAATACACGGCCGACGGTGACGGTTGCCGATATTAAACGACATGACGACTGGACAAAGGAATCAGGTGCGTTTGTGGCCTTCTCTTCATTCTAACTGCTAATTGGTGTGAAGGTAATGACGGAGCATGATGGTCTTATTGCCTTTTGTACCACTACAAACTTTGTAACGACGGGAGACAGACATACCTCAATCTATTGGTTATTTCTTTGCATTCATTTCACTTTACTATCATTGTTACCTACGTATAATTTAGATTGATCTGGCAAACGCTCCGCACCGTGCGTCTCTGTTGACTATGTTCTCCTTGGATTGACCTCGGGCATAGGTTTGTTACATGCCCCTGCCCCTATGATACTGTGACTTGTCCGAATGTCTAGTTGTTTAACGTGGCAGAGGAAGCGAGGCCTGAACAGAGCAGGTGCCAACTGTGTTGGACTGCGCCGCGCAGCACAACGTTCGACTTTACTGACATGAACGATCTTCTGCCTCTTTTCATTGCCTCGACGTAACGTCTCGTTCTGGTGTGAGTCCTTGGCTGTGATTCAAAGTATTTGTGCTTGACATTTCGCAATTCTAGACTCATGAAGAAGGAGATGATCAGAACCCATGGAAAAAAGAGTATTTATGTCTCAAGCCTTAACTCATTAAGCCAGTCCATTGTTGAGTATTTATTTGACACGTCGTTAGCACCAAATATGCTCAGCCAAGGTGTTTGTCGCAACATGGATGACAACTGAGTGAGTAATCTCCAGTTGTGCTTCAGAATCTTGTATAAATTCAGGATTTCAAGTTATGGCTACTTGGCATGAAGAATTTTTGGGAGTTTGGTAGTACATGTTCAAGGCGAATCTGAGGCCCCGACAATGACATGCATGATGGATAGTACATCCGTGCGTCAGATGCGCAAATCAGTTTCAAGGTCGGTGAATTGGACATAAATAGAGATATTGAGTCAAGGATGTTCAACTTCGTGTCAACTGTTGAGCGCGTGTCTGGGTCTGACCACGCAAAATTTCAACCGTATCGGTTGATACAGTAAGGCACTGCCAGGAATCGAACCTGGGTTTCAAGAAATCATATCAACCATAGACCGTATGTCAGAATCTTGAGTGATAACCGCTACACTACAGCGCCTTGAGTAAGGACAGCTACAAACGAATATATTAAAGTGCCTGGCACGAGTCCGCCGGGGGATGCCGGTCTGATGTACTGTACAGTATAGAAAATAAGGTTCCTGGAGGCTTCATTACGTAAGGTTGAGTGGAAGCCCAGTTTAGTGTCCCAGGCGACTCCATCGACGATATCCTCAAGACCAAGGTAAGCCTTGCTCGCTGTTGTGCTCAATATCAACGCTTATATTTCCTCAGACCCGACACGCACGATGGGTGTGTGCTCTTCTTATCCATGATGTTCGTTTTCTATGCTGAACCTCTGTCAGTCAATCTCCGGTCACAAAAGCGCCTCGCCGCAAGCGTCGCCGGCGTTGGTAAACGCAAAATCTGGCTCGACCCCGCTGAGCAGGCCGAGATTGGAAATGCCAACTCCCGCACACATGTTAAGAAACTTATTAAGGACGGCCGTGTGATCATCAAGCCTACCACTATTCACTCCCGCGCTCGTACGAAGGATCTCCTTGCTGCTAAGCGCAAGGGTCGTCATACTGGCACTGGTAAGAGAAAGGGTACCGCTGAGGCTCGTATGCCTTCGAAGGTTCTGTGGATGAGGAGACAGAGGGTTCTCAGGCGGCTGTTGAGGAAGTACAGAGAGGCAGGCAAGATTGACAAGCACTTGTGAGTTGCCTTTCTTCCAGCGTGCTTTTCCAGCATCCCGAAATCTTTGAAGGTACCACTCCCTTTACCAAAAATCCAAGGGTAATGTCTTCAAGAACAAGCGTGTCCTCATGGAGTACATTCACAAGGCCAAGGCCGAGAAAAACCGCACCAAGGTCCTCACCGACCAAATGGAGGCCCGCCGCATCAAGAACAAGGTCTGTTGAATTACTATTTTTTCCTTGGTACTAGTTTTCATAGATTTGTGAAATTATAGGCTGCTCGGGAACGTCGCGCTGCGCGTATGCAGGAGAAGCGCCAGGGCATTCTCAATGTCGAGAACGAGGCTGCCGTCCAGGAGTAAATTACGAGCGCTTACTCTCTACGTTGTCTAGCTACCTTTATCTTACAAGGCCATCCATGACTCATTCTTTGACATCCAACGGGATCACCATATATGCCCGGGGCTACCTTCATGTTATGCAACCCAATGTTATACGATATGCCAGGAATGAATATGCTGTGGCTTGACAAACATTCATATCTTTATAATGATTCTCGAAGATGGATCTAGACAAGCTTGAGAAGGTTCGATTCTCCAACCCATCCAAACGTGGATATCTTCGTTTTCTTCAAAGAGCAACGCTCAGCTAGCATTGTACATTGTACGTTGTTACGTTGAGTGCTGAGCGCACATAATCGAAAATTGAGTTGACTTGGGAATTTCCCATGTGGCGCTGACGGAAACGTTCCAACATCCAGCTTGCATCTCTTATTCTATGCCCCCATGCCGGCAACGCATCTTGTCACTCTGCCCGATCAAACAGTCTACTCGGTCGCCGCGTTCAACGGCGGCGAGCCGCGTGAGTATGTTTCGGCCTCGGTCCTCGCGTATCTAACACGAGGCCGCCTATTCCTCCGGATTTGATAGGCCCGGCTCACATTCTCCAGCGCCGGGACAGAGAAGTCTACGTTCACTACATCGGTGCCGATAAGAGACTAGACGAGTGGGTAGCTGAAGAACGTTGTTTCATTCCCACCCAGAGTCCCCCACCTTTTCGCACAAGCACAAGCTTAGACCCCACTTTTCGTTCAAACCCGGCTGGCCCTTCAACATCAAATCGACAACCACAATTTGGAGTGTTTTCTCTAGCCACGGGGAAGAGCGTCAGTGTTCTCGCGAGGCCCGGGCTCCTTGTTGGACCAGGCGTTTCGGGAAAATTGACTGGCTCGACGTCAACGACTGGAGACGCGCAAGACATGGCGATTGATGGGAATATATCGTCGTCAAAAGGCACGACGGGTATCAAGCGTAAACGCGGCCGTCCACCGCGCAATGTACAGCCGCAACATCAGATCGCGTCTGACTCAACGGCGCCTGTGCAAATGCCTCCGCCAGAGCAAGAGGCGCGAACGTCAACGCCGAGGGAAATGATTATGACGGAGGAAGAATATGATATCCACCAACACAAGCAGATGACGGCAAATAGGAATTTCGAATACGTGTATTTTGGCGAGTGGCAGGTCAAGACTTGGTGCGTACTGTTTCTGATTGCTATGCCTCTTCTCATAGTCCTGAAAATCCCTCGATTCATGTCCAACTAGGTATTTCTCTCCTTACCCCCTCTCGGAAACCGAAATTGATGACACCACCTCGTCTGATGCGGTCCCCAAGATTCCGGGCGTGACAAAAGCCACTGCACGCTCGCATGGGCGTACGTCGGATCTGCTTGCGGGAGGACTGTTGCGTGGAGCGACAAGACCAGGAACAGAGAGAGCACAGCTTTGGGTTTGCCAACAGTGCTTCAAGTATATGTCGGAGTGGGCTTTGTATGAGAATCATACAAGGTTCTGCCCAGTGGATTATCCGCCTGGGAGGAGGGTGTATCAGCGGGGGGCACACTCGATTTGGGAGGTCGATGGGGCACAACAGAAGGTGTGGAGACTTTTTCTAGCCTTCTGCTTGTATCTGACGTTCAGTATTGGGCAGTTGTATTGTCAGAATCTTGCTCTGTTTGGAAAGTTGTTCATCGACGTGAAAACACTTTTCTTCGATCTGGATAATTGTGAGTTCTCATTGCCCCTTAGTTGTATCGTTTCCAGTCCTAATATGTCATAGTCTTATTTTATATTCTGACGGAAAGTACGACAAAACAGGATCATATGCTGGGGTACTTTTCCAAGGCACGTCCCCTCACCCTGCTTTGTATCGTGCTCTCACACTCAGGAAATAGGAGAAGAACTCTTACGATGACTACAATCTTGCAACGATCATGACCCTTCCACCGTACCAACGCAAAGGTTATGGGATGCTCATGATCGAGTTCAGTAAGTCTTGGAATTCTTAGACTGGTCTGCGGAATTCTTCTCATCTACTCTGGGTTAGGCTATGAACTTTCGCGCCGCGCAGGAAAAATCGGCACACCCGAACGCCCACTTTCTGACCTTGGACTGAGAAGCTATCTCGCCTACTGGGTTTCAACCCTTATACGTTTCTTCAGGTAATATCGGCTTCCTCTTCCATTTTCGATGCTAACCTCTCAGTCATCAGACATGTTCTATCAGTCCTTCCTTCTAACACCTTGCGCATCACTCATCTCGGTCAGTTCCCCGGCCTACAACGTACATCGTCTAGCGAGTCAGATGATAGTGGAAGTGGGGCAGCAAGCTCCACAGGTAACGGTAACGGCAGCAACGGTAGTGGGGCTGCCAATACGAATGGAAGCACCGCGCCGAAAAAGAAGAAGAACAAACTTAAAGGGTGGGCTGGCGAGGTGGAAGATGCGAATGTCGATCAAGATGAAGTACCGTTCTTGTGTGATGGTGCGCCTTCCACCTTCGGCCGTCTGTACTCACAATAGAGTTTGGTTAGATGCGGTATTCTCGACACATCGTCCACTTGTGACAGAGCACGGCGAGAATGGGAGCGCAGCGACGCACGTGATGGTCAGTTGCAAGCTTACTGATATTGCCCGAGCGACCAATCTTCGTGTCGACGACGCGGCGTTTGCGTTGAATGAGGTTGGACTGTTGGTTATGCGAATGGCGTCGGAGGAAGATGGTGGAGAGGATGGTGAGAAAAGGGGGACAGTGGTGTTGACTAGGGCGATGGTGGAGAAGGTTGCGAAGGAGAGGAACGTGAAGAGACCGTGTATGCGAATGCCATTCGTCAGACTGCCATGAACATTGAAATACTGATACCTGCACAGAGCGACTTAGCTTTACCTTATTTGATCTTATGTTCTGGACTTCCTATTACATACCTGCGATATAGAATTTAATAACACGTCGTCATAGCAAAATGTTGTCTCAGTAAGGGTACCTCTATTACCATAGTCGGTTGCTCAGCGCTCATAATTGACAGCTTAATCTTCAGAAGTATTGACGTGTGTCCGGAGTCATCACACAGGAAGTTAATTTGATCTCATACATAAGATCAATTAACGTCTAATTGGATTGTCTTGGTCCATCCTTTCTACGTAGTCCCTGCATTTTGAAACTGGTGGTGCGCCACCCATTAAGTCATTTTTGTTGAGGTGACGTCTTTCCTTCCTATGATCTAAAACATTGTCGCACTCATAGTAGTTACACTCCTTTTTTTTAGTTTTACGGCTTCTACGTATCCCTTCACGCTCGGGACGCACGTCAAATGGGTATGGTCGTTGCTCTGACCTATGCGAAATCTTGTGTCCCATTTGACATCTTACTAGTTGACATCGAAGAAACTGGTTCCGTGTCTGTTAAGGGGAAGCATAGACAATTGGCGAAAATTCTCAAACAGCGAGCAGCTGAGGTTGCGTCGTTGTTCAAGTCCTCACCCATGACAGTTACAAGTGCAACGTCTCCAGGAGAAGAATATGACAAAAGATGTCAATCAGTCGACAGGCATCAACGACACTCAGATATTCCAGTGAGCATGGAGAGGAACGTGCTGAGGCGACGAGGTTACAAACGCCTGAATTAACTATGGAGAGTAGGGAATCTATTTGGCAAGAGACGAAAATCAGCTGTGCAGGCGATATAGATTACCTTAGATTTCCCTAGAATTCATCACGTCGAGATACGTAGAGGTCCTTTGAAATTGTTTGATATGTGCATAGCATAAATTGGATTTAATTAAAAATCTTGACACGGTTACATCATGACATGCGCCACGTCAGGTTTCACCAATGTAGTTATGAAAGAGGGCCCTTGAAAGTCGCATCAACATACGCCTCTAAGGGACCGTCCACAACAACGATTCCTCATAGAGCGCGGTAACAGCTTTATTCGATGGACTTCAACGGTTCCGACTTCAGAGGCCCTCACAAGGCCCTCCAAGGCCCTCCAGAAGTGCTCAAGAAAGACGAGCAGTCATTGGTTGTGGACCTTTGGAAGTAGTGACAACGTGTCATGACGTTTTTCAATGGCGCTGTAGTGTAGCGGTTATCACTCGAGATTCTGAACTTTGATTTCTCGAAACCCAGGTTCGATTCCTGGCAGTGCCTTGTACAGATGATTAGGTTCTCTTTTGTTTTCCGGAATACCATCGTCAGTGGAGACTTGACACCACATGTTAAGTCGGGTCCTCTATGCTTTACCATACCGCGGCGAACGTACCGTATCTCCTTTTAAACACATTTCATTTATGATCGTTGAGATGAAGTACCCTTATTCGCGATGTTGAGAGCAACCTTCACCCGAAAAGACCGTTAATGTCCTCAGAGTATACATGTCTTTCATGTATGACTTGATTGATGCTTTTTTATACTCTGGTGAAACCAAAATAGAACTGGCTATACAGATAACAAGTGATGAGCGGTGGTATAGACCTCTTTAACGGCATTCGACTGCATTTCTGTCCGACGAACTACCATTTCCGGCTGATCGTCAATATTTCTAATAGGTCCCTTAAACCATTTATGGGCTGAAATGAGCCAGGAAGTGCTGGAAAAGATAACGACGCTCATAATGATCACGACGGCATAGTCTATAGGGCACTTAGGATGTCGATGCTTGGATAACGGAAGAACACCCACTCATTTCTTGGGCTGTTGGGGTCTGTCCGGGGGGAAAGAATAGAAGGACGATTATAAATGAAACCCAAGCAACGGCGATAATTCCGATTGGTATCGACCATGGTCCTACTGGCTATTTTGTAAAGTAAGATCAAATTCCACATGTGAATAGGCTCACAGTTGAAGGGACCAGGGATGAATCTATGCCGACCCGATGTTATCCGCAGGAAGATCGGTGTAGCATAAGAGGTGTATAACCCAATAACAGATGCTCTGGAAGTGGCTTCCAATGTGCACTGGTTCTATTTTGTACTGAAATCACTCACCCTGCAAGAGATGTTAAGACTGCAACCGAAAATCCCAACAATCCGCATATCCCAGATGCAGCCATTACGAGCCAAACAGCATTGACCGGTGTCTGGGTGTGAGGATTTATTGCTTTCCACCATTTTGACCCAGGAAGAGCATTATCTCTGGAGTTCGTCAATGTTTGATCAGAGAAGAGCATTCTTGTGTGGTACCTAGCAAAAGCAAAAATCGCTCGTGAGGCATCTACACCTTGGGCAGCACCTGAAAAATACTAATGTTACTGTAAGTCGAGTCCGAATTTGTAAGATAATGACAAGTAAGCTCGACCTGGACGACAGTGGTGAGAGACCATATGGCAAGCATCCCTCTTTTGCCTAAAGCATCAAGCAAGACTTGCGCCATTGGTAGTGGGAGCTCTGTGTCAAGGATCTTGGCAGTAGAGGGTATAACGAAGCTGATGACGATCAAAAGGATCCAACCCAAGCTAGCGGTGGCTCCAACACCGACCTGGTTGAGAAGAGTCAGAGTGTAGGAACCAGATACTCGACAATCGACTAGCTAGGATGGCAGTTGGTGCAGTTCTACTTGCACCAGCAGTCTCTTCAGATATGTGGGCAGCCGAGTCATCTTCAACACGACGCGAGCGATGAGTGATCATTTCATTCAACGGGGATGTAAGAATGCCTCCTACAGCCAGTCAAGCACCACATTGGTGCTGTGAATGCAAGAATGAATGCCCAACCATCTATTCCAACATTAGTCGGGCATTGAGGTGCATGACAAAAGAGCCCACTATTTGCCCATCCCGAATGATTCTCAAACAAAGTAAAGGCATCTTTGGTGGAAACTTTGTTTTCAGACCCAACCAACAAAGCAATGATAGCCGCAAGTGTTGTTCCGACTGCAATAGGGTACTCAAATGACACTTGAACCCATCCAAAAGAGAAAATAGTCACCATTGACACAAACGTAGAATAGATTCAGCCTCGCCAATATCGACGTTGCGGCTGAACAAATGGTACCATGTGAAAACAAGATGACAAGTAAAATTCCGTAAGTGGCTCCTGATGACAAGTGTATTGCACCGTCAGAAGCAACAGTAATCGCAGAAGTGATCATCTGAGCGCAATTGAAGTCTATAGAGCACATCAAAGAAATCTGGCCTGTAATGTTCGCCCAACCTAGAAGGTGAATCATCAAGTTTCAGCGAATGAAACAAGGGATAGATTGAGAATACTCGGACCGGTGATCCAACTCGCCAGGGGGGCATAGTCTGGAGGTGCAAGCTTTGACGAGAAATAGTAAAGACCCGCACTCGTCCTTGGCACCAGTTCAAAACGAGTTCAATTTGAAACAGTTGGAATGATGTGTGGAAACAAACATACGGCATCGAGGATGTCAGCTCTGCCAAAGAGAGCGCAACTGTCATGACAAAGATACTTGGGATCAACCATCCAAAGACCAGGCCAACATGCCCGCCGTTTATAAGCCCGAATTCCATGGTTGAAGACACAGATGCAATTAGAGCCATGATAGAAAAAGCGAAAGCAATAGTTTCAAACAGAGAAAATTCGCGTCGAAATTCGCTCTTGTACCCTTTTACTGATGTGAGAACCTAAGCGTTAGGAAGTTGAAACATGAGGTGCCGACCTAGCTCAGCCAACTTGATATCATCTGCGTGTCGTACAGATACACTAGGTTCAAGGACACTTGCTTCCTTGACGGAGATATTCTTGTCTGGTTTGAAGGCTTCAGTCATGAGATACTGGTTCAAGTGAGCTTTGGTAAAATATCCCAGTTGTCACGGGCGGACGCTGCTAGTGGAGATCGGTGAAGAAGCATGCTTCAAATGGAAAGAAGTGTTTGACACAAAGAGATAAAAGAATCAATGTCACACCAAACTTGGCGTACAATCGAGTACAGAGGCATGAGCATTGCCTTGTCGGTAGTCTATTTTGGTTATCGTTCGAGGTCCATTTCCACACTCGTGGGATGCCCCAGTATCGCCACGAGATAAGCAGAGATTGGTACTTGATGACTCATCATTTATAAGGTAACCTTGGCATCCAAGAAATAAGACGAGCTATGTCCTGTGCCTTTGGCACAGGCATGTAGCTCATTGGGGGTTTGCTTCCAAACCCTACTGGGTTTCCAATTGCATTGAGAATGGAGGTAATTCCACTCTGCAGGATATTAATAGTTTCCTTGGGAGTGGACATAGTGTGAATGAAAAGGGTTTTTTGCTGTTACATGTGTGCAAGTGGGAACTTGACTCAACCAGCCAGTTGAATACCTTTGAACACAGCATGCAGGAAGCTACGAGAATTCTTCTTTGGCCATGAGTGACATGTGTTCATGCCAATTAACCAGAGAGCAGTTGTCAAATACTCAGGCTCAACGCCTATTGCACTGATGTAAGGAAAACTGGCCCACTGAAGAACACAGACCCAACCATTCAACTCTGGAGGGTGCCTCAGAGCAGCCCTTTTGTGCCTACTAACTAGAGTTCCTTGTTATGTACGACTAACTATGATTAGTGGCGTAAGGGGTAGAGGTTAAGGGGAAAAGTTACATGTAAAGGGTTGAGGTGCGTAATATAGCGTGGAGGGCAAGTGAAAGGTTAAGAGATGTCGAGGTCGATAGGAGAAACAGCAAGGACAACATCTGCTACAATGAGCAGGGACCTGGCTGAGTAGAGAACTTGGAAACAATGTCAGGATCTCTTACAACCAAACAAAATATGTCGGAAACTAACAGTTTCCAAGTTAATCTTTCTACTTCGAATACAGTCTACTTTATACTACTTCATATGTTATACTTGCTTGTAAAAGGGGGTGTCTAAAGGTGAGTCCGTGATAGTACAACGTGAATCCGTGATAATATTAGGGGTAAGCGTCCTAAGCGTCCGGCGGGTACTTATCGAACACGTGGGTTAGAGTAAATCATGACACTGGAGGCTATAAAACCCTGGCATCCATTGTCAGCCTCTTCATTTCTCTTTCTTCCCAAACGCTGGTCGTTCCTTTTCAAATCTTCTATTTCTGCTTTCTTCTTCACTTCGGCCTTGAAGGTTGAGCATTCTTTATCGTCACCTTTGACACGAAACCTTCTTTTCTCATCTTGACCAAATTCTCGTCCTTTCCTAACATACCTTTCCATCTGTAGGAGCCTTTTGGTCAGTGACATGCCTGACGTTATCTGGTCTCGACCCTCGTGCGGTTCCATCTATGACCAGCAGATCCCTGTCAGTTATACATCTTCGCAATCGAGCTGCAGCGCGTCGATCCGGTTGTGTATTTCCAATGCCCCGCCTACACCTCAGGATCGCACGAAAGATCCTAGTGAGGCGAGTCGAGACTGTGGATTGCCAACCTGGCCTCCGCTCATCAAGCACAAGAATGTTCCAGGAACGTGCACGGGGATCCTGTAAGTACATTCAAGGATGACTGGAAGAGGTTCCTATTGACAGCCGTGTCTAGCGTTCCTCAGCTCATCCACAAGATGGAGACTTTTGTCCTACTAATGGAGAGTTCTGATACGTACATGAGCAGCTCGAACTTTGATGGAACATTTGAGATTAAGTCAGGCTCGGCGGAATTGCCGCCCTTTACTTTAGTTCGTGAGCATGCCATCTTTCGCCCCGAGCCCTTCCAGCTATCTTGACCCCTAAAATGTCAGCCCCTAGTCAGATGCCAGCCTCAGCAGATACGGATGGGAATAATCATAAGGTGACGCCACCAAATTCCGCAACCTCGGAGAGCTCGTTGTTCTCTCCTAGTAGCAACTCCTTCCAGGGCGAACAGATAGATCTTCCAGCCTCATCCGCCAGCGCAAGCGCACCCTCATCACATGCTCACGATGTATACTTATCCGCGCGAGGCGCTGCCTTCGACTCCGCATTCTCGCCCAACACATTCCTAAGCACCAGCAACCCTCTCTCCTTCGCCATCCCGCTCGGTTTTATGTTATCCATTATGCTCGTCGCAGTAATACTGGCAGTACATCACTACCGCAGACGTTTACGGAAACGCTCGACAGATGCCGAAAAGCTCCCAACGCTAAGCCGGTTTTTGAGAAAAGACAGCACGTACAAGGCCCCTTTGGAGTACCCGGCTAGTGTGGCACTTCCCGCACATGTGTCAGGTCCAGTGCCGCTTTTTATGCCTGTGGATTTGGATACGCCTCCGGTTCAGGAGACGAGGCGTGCAGCGAGGAAATCGGTGCCCGTATCTGCTTCGTACACGAACGTACCTGCGCCTGCTCAAGAGTCAACAAAGGTTATCAGGGGATCGAGGCCGTTGACGGCGTCAAAAGGGAGTGCAGAGACAATTCGAGGCGATACTAGTAGAGAGAACGAGAAGGGCTCTAGGAAGTGATAGCCTACACTATAGTTTTGCACGGAATACTTCAAGTGTATTTACTACAGGTACTGCATTCGCGACACAAGAACGCATTCCATTGACCATGGTCTGCAAATCGTGAGCTAATAGCAGAGTTGTGTGTTCGGATGTAATGGCAATGATTTACCAGTCTGTTCTCCGCAGTGACAATCAGCAAACCTCCTCTCCTTTCAGCCTCTTTTGTCTGCCAATTGCCTATATAGATCCAGATTTTTCGTCTTGATTGAGTGCGTTGTAATGGGGTAATGTGCGTCGATCAGCTTCCAGCTGCATTTTTTTCAACTACGAGTGTTAAAATGATTTGGTACCCATGGAGACAACAGATGATGGGCGCGACATTTCCGAAGCTTGCGAGGTCGACGAAGCAGAGTTGAAGGTTGAGAATTCTCCGTCGACGTCAATACTTGTTCGGAATCCAAAGATTTCCAAAACAAAGCCAAGAGATTTTGACTCAAGTCATGTCGAACTTGATTCAGGAAGTGTCATTCAAAGCCAAAGCATTATAGACCAGAGGATCAGGTTGAGAAATCACTGGTCCCGTTCTAAAGCAAGGATCGTCGAGAAAAGACATGGAAGTTAAGCTATGTGGGGCATGAAGACTTTCGACGCCAAGAGAAGAGAGAGAACTGTTGTCCGGAATCTTCAGACCATCTTCAGAACTTCCAACATGCTAACTTCCTCGAAAACGTCGATTGCATCTCCCGGGTATTGAGGAAACTATTCCGTCAAGGTGCCATCGAATTGGCTATAGGACTCGTCTGCAACCATATGCAAAGGGGAAGGAACTTCAAGGATATCGACAAAAATACACGCAAGAAAACAACGTAAGAGGAACTCAAACCTCTAATTCGTTTAGCTGCCACTTTTTTCCAGTCTCTAGAAAAGAGTCAGCAGAAGTGTGACTCATGTAGGGAGGCGCCTACACCGCAGAGAAGTCACTATGCTTTTTTATGAGGAGAAGGCTTAGACGTCCGATGGGATTGCGTTCGAGGCACTAAGAACATAGGTAAGTCAAGGAGGAACATTTTAATGTCACGAACCTTGAGAAGAGGGAGCGTGACGGAGTTATGAATGATCATCTCTTTCCAGACAACAACAGGGAATGCATCAGAGTCACTAAGAAATACTAAGGGTATGTCAGGACGTGAGAAAAAGACATACTCTCCCCGAAGTCATAAACAAAAACAACATTCCGAACCCCCATGTATCTAGAATATAATCGTGCGACCAACCCAGAGAAGTTCTGGGCAGAAACCAAAGAAAGCGTTTCTGTTGGAGTTGTGCGGAAGGCGGGAAAGGAGGAATCTCAGAAGATTCTTATTTTTCTACAATGACATGACCAGCATCGTCTGGTCGTAGATTGCGATGGATGATGCCAGCCGCATAGAGAACTGCTGAAGCTTGAAGTTGAATGGTCATATAAGATGAGATTTCGCATGCGGAGAAACGAGCGCGTGCGGGCTTCAAAGCACCCAATGAGGCCTTGATATTTATGAGGATGATCTTCAGAACGTCCATCTCCGATGTTGGCTTGTTGCGACGCTTAGAAAAACATTTTAGGACGTATAGGCGACCATTTTCGTGTTTTATATACAAAGGACTACCATTAGCCGCTTAAAGATGGCGTGGAAGTGATTCAAAGTCTGAGAGAAATATTGACCTTCTCCCTGGTGATGTTAGAACAAAACCACAAATGAAGGAATACCTGAACCCTTGACGACTCTTCCTCAATTGTTGTCAGCTTACACTCTACGGGCACATGACAAGAATTTCCTGTGAACCAAGCAGTCGCAGGGGCTGGTATCTGGTTCGGGGTAGACGATGCTAGAAATGAAGCAATACGCCTGCCGATTGACCAAATAACACTGGAGAAGCGCTGGCAATCCTAAGAGCAGTGCAGAAGGTCCCAAGTGACAGAGCACTAAAGATATGTAGTGACTCAAAACTGGTAATAGACAGTATCACCTGCCACCTACAGAAAAATGAGGATAACGGCTGGATAGGTGCGGCGAACAGAAACCTGATGAGGTCATTGGTTGCAAACCTAAGAAATAGGGACGGGATAGTCCTCATAGAAAAAGTTAAAGGCCACTCTGGAATAGAGGGGAACGAAGGTGCTGACAGGCTTTTTTTTTTTTTTTTCTCCATTTACACCCATTGGGGCCTGGCCCTATGTCGGGTGGTCTCTGCCTACGTACATGCCTGCGTAATTCTACTCCCCTACTGTATTTCGAACCGTGCCTAATTCGATGTGCCCGGGGTTGGGCTGTTGACCATATTATGCCTGATTTGGCTGAGGTATCTGTAGATTATGCGTGGTTAGTAGTTTTTGCCGTTCCTGTCGCCTCGTTTGCCCCTTGGAGTTGTCCTACGTGCGCTTTTTCTTCTGCCTGGGACGCTTACCTTCAATCTCCATGGCAATGTTTAGGTCTCCGTAAGTTCGCTTGAATCGATGCGTCGCGTGGATGTATCTGAACAGCGACTTTGCCATCGTTGGGTCTCCCAGCAGCTTGCTCAAGGCTCCTGGACCCATTTGCGTTGCCTCCCTAAGTATGGTTCTTTGTTCCTCGAATGCTCGGCAATCCAATAGGTAGTGCTCGACAGTCTCGGGGGCAGCTCCGCACGCCGTGCAGATAGGTGTGTCTGCTTTCTGTATACGGTGCAAGTGGCTGTTCAGTGGGCAGTGTCCTGTGCGTAGCTGTACAAGAATTGTGGCTTGCTTGCGTGGTAACTGGGCTAGTGTATCGATGATGGTCTTCGTTCTCGGCCATCCTGGGTCGACCTTTTTCATTCACTCATGTCTTGGCGAACTCGCTATCCTCTCCTCAGCTTCGCTGCGCCACTTCTTCTTGTGGCGGGCCAGTATTGCTGCCTTCGACTTTGGTAGCTGGCCCTGTAGGAATCTCAGCCCATTAAGTTCAGTCTCGTCCCCTAGCACAGCCTTTTTTGCCTCTTTGTCTGCCCGTTCGTTGCCCCCAATCCCTTTGTGTCCTGGCATCCATACCATCCCGATGTCCACGTCTGCGTCAATTCTCCTGATCTTCTGAATCCCTGCCAAAACCTTGTTGATGAGGTAGCGTCCCGATCCTGGTCCTGGGGCATCCAGCACTAATAGTCCCGCTTGGTTATCCGTTCCTACCGAAATCCTCCCCGCCCTGCCGTTCTCCCTCAGATCCCTCCTCAACAGCTCCATTCCCATTACCTGTCCCACACATTCCCCTTCAAATACCGTGTGGTCCCTATCCGATCCTAGCATCTTCCTCATCACCTTCACCCTCCGGAAGCCCCTGTAGAGGACCGCTGCCGCTCCTATCATTCCTTTGTACCCTGACCCATCCGTATACACCTTCATGTCCGCCTCATTCCTCCATTCCCTCTCCACTGCTTCCTCTGCATTACTGTCAATGGTGATTGAGACTGGGCACTTCCAGTTCGGCAGGCTGACAGGCTAGCAGAGGAGGGTACGAGAAAGCCCACTCCCGACCAGATTGACCTGGAAATACCACATGGTTTTGATCTGAAGGGTGCCAAATTGGCGACAATCACACAAGCAATGATATACAAAGGCATAATCAAATTGAAGCCCACCCCCAACAGGAGAGGAACAGAAACCCACCTCGACATGACTAGGTGGGCAATACATGACCATAACAAAGAAAAACCCACAGACAACCGAATACGGGCATTGACCAGAGATAAAGCCTTACAAAAAGAGACCAGAGCTTTCCTGTGGAAGACCCTACATAATGCCTTCAAGGTTGGCAGATATTGGGAACACATTGATCACTTCGAACATAGAGCCCTGTGCAGGCAATGTGACAGTGTAACGGAGACTCTGGAACACATTCTAACGGAGTGTGAAGCATCAGGACAGAAGCCGATATGGCATTTAGTAAAGGACATGCACGCGAGAAGGGGCATACCCTTCGAGAAACCCACCTTGGGCGAGATACTAGGCTGTGGCATGATAAAGAGGCAACCCACGGGCCACAAGAAAGGAGCTGACAGGTTCTCGAAGATGATAGTAGCCGAAGCGGCGAGAACGATTTGGAACCTAAGATGCTATTGGAGAATCATACTTGGGGAAGACCAAGAGAAAATACCATCTGAAGCGGAGGCAAAAAATAGAATGCGAAAGGCGGCCGCAAGGATTATTAAGCTGGACTGCCTAACCACTGACTCTGCACGCTTTGGCAGGAAAGCGGATGGACATGAAAGTGGTACTGAATACCTGGAGAGGTATCCTGCCAGAAAACATAGACCCCCTTAAGACGTGGAGAATGAGTAACGAGGTTTTAGTGGGTATTGGCTAATCGAGCCCCACACTCTGTGCGTAAATGCATTTCCTACGGCGTGGCTCCCGTCTTTTTTGGATAAAGAATAATATATTATGGAATGTAAGTCCCTATCCCGGGAAGTAAAGGTTGTCTTTGTGAATTGTTTACTATCCCACCGCGATTACCACCAAAAAAAAAAAAAAAAAAAAAAAAAAAAAAACAGAATTTCCTGTGCAATGAAGATAATGAGCTGCACACTTAAACAGAACACAAACATCGATATCATCCGGAACGAGTTCTCTCATGTTGGAATAACGCTGTAAGCAGCTCACAATTATATTTAAGAGGACGTTGGTGAGAACAGGTATACTTCAATATGGTAACTGATATCTTGATCGTTGGCGGCCTCAGCCACTTGCCGCCAAATCAACACGTCCGCATCGTCCTCAATCAACCCTTGAAATGAGGTCTTGATTTATACTTCACCTAAGTAAAGAATTCTCAATCCAAGATTAACAGACCGAGAACGGGGAGGTGTCCAGGGAAAGGGAGGAAGTGCAACATATCGAGACCCGTTCGACGGGCGAGGTTGAACAAAGCGTTCAGGACGGAGAAAGGAGCTTGAAAGGAGTCATCACACGTTATCAATAGGCGAGAAAGACGGAGGAGGTCTGCGTCCCCGCAATTATTCAACTGAGATGAAGCCAATGTCATAGTGAAAGTAATAATGCTAAAGCTGACAATCGGATTCTGATGGGTTGCTGAAGGAATGCCAATGTCAAGGACATCAGAGTTTCTTGACGGTCCAGCAGAGTGATGATGGAAAGATGGGTGAAGGGTTCATGAGCAAAAAGAGGAAAGATGACAAGAGATCCAGCTCAGAGACTGAGGCCGCAGTCAACACCAACAGTAAAAAATGATCGCCATATGTTGCAACTGCTTTTTCTTCATTCCACAATTTCATTGGAGGGCTTGAGGAAATGGCTTCGGAATGGCTCGAGTTCTGACATGGATCGAACACGAGGTATCTTGAATCTCTCAATCTCTGTGTTGTGTCCATGAGCCAGATCAAAATCTCCTATAGAAAAGATAGCTTCGAAAATACACAATCAGGACAAAAGCAAGCGTGAGGTTGACCATTTATTAGTAAGTACTTTTTGAGTTGATCCTTGAGTCCTGCTCACCGGTCAACTAAGAACTTTGCCTATCATTACTATGGAAGGACTACTGTAATATCTCATGAATCGCGGCAGGAAGATGAAATAATGGACCCGTGGGAAACTCTGGAGCGGGAGATCTGGACTGGAAAGCTTGTGGACTTGATGGGTGACTTTAATTCGGACAGGCTGTTTAAAGAGTGTGAGAGCCGAGCACATCAGAGTTTCTCGGTGGTCCAGCGAAGTGATGACGGAAAGATGAACAAAGGATTCATGAGCAAAGAGAGGAAAGGAAACGAGCGTAACGCCAGTAATGAAAATGATCACCATGTGATGTAAGACCATTCACTACTTCACCCGAAAACGAGTTTATCCAAGATCTTCAGAAGAAACCGTGATGAATACAACCTGTACTCGCAATTCCAGCTTTGTGATGTTCCTCCTGGTGCTTCGCAGGATGAGCAGGGGGTAATTTCCCTGGATAATCTACATACCTAGCGCCAAAAGAAATTCGAACTTCTTTCTCGGCTATTACAACCAGAATTGCCTCTTCGTTTACATGTCGATGATCTACTCACCAACCCTTCTGCTTCTGGCATCATGGCGTGTGACCGGTCTTCTTTTTGACTGTTTGGCTTGTTCATTTCTTTGAACAGATCAAACAGAATGCTGCTAGATTCTGGGCTGTTATCATTGGCATTGACTATTACCCGTACGGTGATAATCTCAATGGAGCAGTCAATGATGCAAAGCTCGTTTATAAATACCTCTGTCAGGACCTTGGTGTCCCCGAGTCCAACATCAAGCTCCTTCTCCAGCCACGCAACTTGAAGTCAACTATTCGTGGTGCTATCTATGCCCACATCCGCAACAACACAATGGTTGCATACGGTGACAACATCTTTATTTATTTTGCTGGACACGGGACGCTTTACCATGTTGCTCATGATCAATTTTTCACCAGTATAGCTGGTAGATCGGGCACTATTGAAGCTATCTACCCTGCCGACCGTTATCTGGAAGAACACCTTGATGATGATCACAACCAAGTTGCTGGGATCGATATCAGTGATCGCGAGCTCAATATTATCCTCTCCGAAATCGGGAAAAAGCATGGAAACCACATTACAGTGATTCTCGATTGTTGTCACTTTGGAATGAAGATGCGAAGTAGTAACCCAGAACCAGGGAGTAAGACACGATTTCTGGGAACTTCTGGGAAGAGCTTGTCTACAATGCTTGCCGCTGCAGACCGTGACCCCCGGCGCTATGCAGACAGTCCCCGAGCTTTGACTGACAAGTGGTGTTTTGATTACTCAACGCACGTCATGATGGGCGCGTGTCAGGACCTCGAAAGTGTCAGAATATTGAAACTGCGGGTGAATTTTTAGGGCATGGATTGTTTACAATGTCACTTCTCAATGCCCTTCGATCTTCCCTTGGGAGGAATCCAGATACAACATACTATCAGCTTATCCATAGCCAGGACATGAGTTTGCCATTTCAGACCCCAGTGATAGCAGGCTCGGGTCAAAACTCGACCTTGTGGTTACGGGAAGAATGCATGGTCTGTAGCTGAGTGATACTCAAGGAGTGGAGCTGCAGATGGGGAACAAGGATATAAACCCAATCTACAATGACCGCCAATATAACAATAATGCTAAGTGTCCAGGGTAATGATATAGACCGTTGAAAGGCATGGGATTACCGAGATAGAAAAGAGATGTACATAATAGCTAAAAAGATGTATCTACTGTCCTGATCCTCGCCTGACTCTCTGTGTTGAAACCTATGAGTGCTTACACCTTATGTCAATATCACAACGTGGATTCTGGAGGGATATGATCCCCTGGTCAGGCTGAGTACATTCCTTGACGAAGTACTGTGCTCGTTGGAACCCGACTCCTCTTTGTCTTGAGATATAAGACACCGATCGCGTCGGACCACCAGAGTTGCTCCCCATAGATCGATTCCCTTGCCGCAGATCCGTGCCCGACAATCTTGTTTTCCAGTGGGCTGCCGATAATCTATTGTTCCTCCTCCTTAGGACCAGACTTGGAGACACCTATGCCTATGACCAATTCTAAGATGCTTGCTACTGACGCCGCGAATCCTTCGATCCGGGCCATTTCTATCCGCGGAGCTGACTGGAAGCACGATAAATTCAGTCGCAGCTTCCCCACTGCCAACTTCTTCAAATGAGTGAAGGCCCTCGAAATTCACCTTGCACTCCTGGGGTCCAAATCGTAGGTTGTGTCTCCTCTGACACCCACACTGAACGCGACCAGTAAACCAGTTACCTACCACAACTGGTCGCAAATGACGATCTTGCACGCGCCGTCACCCTGACCGCACTTGACAAATCTGAGTACAAGGGACCAGATGATACTGAGACTGCTGCGGCCTATACACCCAGGTCAAGGCGCGTGCGGAAGGTGAAGGTCCTGATTGAATGATTGCCCTCACAGAGGAAGTAAAGTATACAATGCCCGCCGAGTGAACCACTTACCGTGACCGGGAAGCGGATCAGTGGAGAGTATATTTACCATACAGACCTTGGATAAGGACCTCTTCAAATGTGTCATGTTGCTGAACAGCTTGAACAGCCCACAGTACACGTCGATCCAGGCCCAGATATCACGAAGTCTTGCTGATTCCACGAAGGATGCGCCCTATAAGTCAGACAATATACGGAAGCTGCTCGAGACGATCCAAAACCTATCCAACCTCAAATCCTCCGGCAATGACTGGGCCACAGATACCGCACTCGCCATAACAGCACGCGGACGAGCCTAACGACCCTATCTTCCTGGGCACAATCACCCCGCAGGTGCGAAATGTTGCAACATCTGCCTCACAGGACCTTGTGGGGGCCATGATACCCGAAATCGATTTCACAAACCAAGAGGCAGAAACCATCCTGGTCATGCGCTAACACCCATTACACACGGTTAATACCTCTAGAAAAAATGCTATGTACTAGGTTAGATGCAACTCAAAATGATCTGAAAGTCTAGAGATCGTTAAGGGGAGAGAGCCAAAGAAAAAAATGGTTCCAATCTTCACTTTTCGAACACAGTCAGGCGAGTTCCGTGATGTGTCAGCTCTAGCCTTTGCAAGCTGTCAAAGCTCACTCACATCAGTGAGTTTCTTGAGGGATTCTCTCCTCTCTCAATATGGAACAAGCACAAGGTGCCTTAGCTTTTCTTCTGATTGTCATCGTGAGTGCTGTGCTTATGAGCTGGACAGAGATCGTTCCGATAATACCCAAGGATCAGCACAAAAGCAAGCATGAGGTTAAGTGTTCATTAGTAAGTACTTTCTAGGTTATTTCTTGGGTCCCTCTCACCAGTCAACTCAGAGGTCCTATGGCTACTGGACAAGCTGGAGGAAAATATTTCATGAACAGCAGCAGCAGGAACATGGAACAATCACGAGGCGGCTAGAATACATTGAAAAGTTGATGGACCCTTTAGAAACCCTCGAGCAGGAGATTTGGAAAGATTATGGACTTGATGGTGAATTGGAATCTGATAGGTTGTTCAAGGAATGTCATCGCCGAGCAGCTGCAGTTGACAGAGGCAACGCCGGCAACAAAGCTCGATACATTCAGTTCATAACAAGTACCTTGGAGGCTGGTTCAAAATGGCTTAAGGTCTTCTTCAAAAGTCATGATGGAGCTCAAAACAAACATAATGTCTTCCCTGGTGCTTCACAGGATGAGCAGTGGATGATTGCGATGCAAAATCTTGATCTCTTGCGCCAAAAGAAGGTTGGACTTCTTTCTCGGCTACTAGGACAAAAATTATCTTTCGGTATAGATTCCAGAGATATTTCCGCCAACTCCTCTGTTTCTGACGCGGTGTGTATCTTTTGTCATCCTTTCTGCGCGACTATTTTGGCTTATTCTTTTTTTCTTAAAAAACAGATCAAACTGAATGCTACTAGATTCTGGGCTGTTATCATTGGCATCGACTATTACCCGTTCGGTGATCATCTCAACGGAGCAGTCAACGATGCGAAGTCCATGTATGACTACCTTCGACAGGACCTTGGCGTTCCAGAGTCTAATATCAAGCTTCTTCAGCTACACAGCTCAAATAGAAACCTTTCTGCTCCTCACTGTCCTACACGTGCGAATATTCTCGACACTATCTATACTCACCTCCGCGACAACACGATGGTTGCATACGGTGACAACATCTTCATCTACTTTGCTGGACATGGGACGCTTTACCATGCTATTGATGATCAAATTTATACCAGTATAGCTGGTAGGTCGGATGCTGTTGAAGCTATTTGCCCTGCCGACCGTTATCTGGAAGAACACCTTGATGATGATCATACACAAGTTGCTGGGATCGATATCAGTGATCGCGAGCTCAATATTATCCTCTCCGAAATCGGGAAAAAGCATGGAAACCACATTACAGTGATTCTCGATTGTTGTCACTTTGGAATGAAGATGCGAAGTAGTAACCCAGAACCAGGGAGTAAGACACGATTTCTGGGAACTTCTGGGAAGAGCTTGTCTACAATGCTTGCCGCTGCAGACCGTGACCCCCGGCGCTATGCAGACAGTCCCCGAGCTTTGACTGACAAGTGGTGTTTTGATTACTCAACGCACGTCATGATGGGCGCGTGTCAGGACCTCGAAAGTGCAAAAGAAGTCTCTGAGCATGGGTTATTTACAATGACTCTTCTCAAAGCCCTTCGATCTTCCCTTGGCCGGAATCCGAATGCAACATACGATCAGCTGGCCCATAGCCAGGACATGAGAATGCCATTTCAGACTCCAGCCATAGCAGGCTCTGGTCGAAACTCGGCCTTGTGGTATCAGTCAGAATGCCTACTCCATGAGTGACTAGGGGGAGTGGGACCATGGATTATCAGGTTCAAATCTGGTTTGTTTGAGGTCAACACAGCACCTTGGATTGAAGGACAGAGTGACGCAGGAGGACATCCTGTACAGGAGAGACTTCAAAGACCTTTCTTGTGACAGGCTCTGATTGTGCTCCCAGGTATGACAGAATATCATGTAGATCTAGTTACTTATCGGGATTATCCTCCTAGCACGAAGGGTTTGTGATGTACTTCTCGGCTATGATATGAGGTTTACAGTCTCAGGTATGAGTATGAGTCACAACAAAGGATGTAAAAGCAAGTGTTATACGACCATCGAACTCGATGACACCACGGAGCTCCTTCATAATGGCGGCACGCGCAGCTTCAATGCCAAGGACATTTAATATCTCGACACAGCTGTTCGAGTATGTGCGCTTAAAGTCTACGCCTTCAGCGGTCATCACAGTCTTCAAATTTACACCATCGGTTTCAAGAACCCACCCCTTTTCCTACTCTCATCCGGTGTTATGACCACCTTTTTCTGCTCCATGAGGAGGGCACGCTTGACACCTTTCACTCCACGAAGACTGACGCAATCGTCTGCTTCTCAATAAAGGCACCATCCATGCCATCCTCCCCGTACATGAATTGGATAAAATCACCAAGAGCAGACGGCAATATCTTCTAATGCCTTAACGAGGGCGACACTGGATATAACCCGTCTCGGCCGTCTCAACGGCAGTGTCAATCAAACCAAACCCCTCACGACCGGCCATAACGTGGAAGAAGAACTCCTGAGGTGTCAGACCTCGGAGATACGAGTTCTCAACGAACCCACGAGCTTCAGGTGAGAGTCATCCTTGGCGAAATGAGGGAGAGTACGATGACGGAAACCAAATGGAATTCGACGGCCTTCCACGGACTGCTGGCCGACACAGACGGACATTTGCGAGACGTTGATGAACGAACCCTTGGGGCCAGCGACGACCATCCGCTTGACATTGTTGTCCTCGTCCAAGTTCTTCTGTGCGTACTGCCCAGAGTGATCACGGACCAAGTTGAGAGAACGCTCAACGAGACTCGAATGACTCGCGAATGGTCATACCAGGAGCAGCCTTGAGCCGATCATAGTAGGCATTATCAATGATTTGCGCAACTTCCGTCTTACTTTGCTGGATTCTTTTTGTGATATAGTCCATGGTTTTGTGGTCGGCAATGGTGTCACCAATACCTATACTAAAACCGTTGTGGAAAAGCCAGTAATTGACGACCATTTGTAGACACCTGAAGAGCTGCCGCATTGCTTCTGGTCCCTTCTCGCGGAAAACCACATGTGGAGTTCTGCAAAAATTTGAAAAGGGACGACCAGTGTGTAGGAAGAAAGAGAAATAAAGAGGCTGACAATGGATGCCAGGGTTTTATAGCATCCAGCCCGATCATAAATTATGCTTGTGTCAGACTTGGATTCTTTTCTTCTTCCTGAGTCGCAAGATATTTTCAGGTTATATGCCATGAGTGTGGTGACTGTTCGCTCAAGAAAATATTATTTGAACAATTTCAAGTACAAAATCCATATCGACACAGTACAAAACGAGATAATGACAAGATAAACATGAAAAGACGATCTCAACAAACGTTTCTTTTGGCTTCTACCAATCTCAAGGTCATCAAGTCGGTGGCCTCATGCTCCTCGACCTCCTCTAAGACCACGTCCTCCGTTGGTACCGCGTCGACATTAGTACAGTCCAGAGTCGAAGGCGTAAGGAGTACAGCTCCCGAAATCGGCGAATTCGAAGCTATTTCAGTCCTACCAACTTCCACACAGGATTTTTGGGAAGCAGGGACAACAAGGCTCCAATTTGAACCCCTGAATGCTGACGGGAATGCTTGCGGATCTTCTTCTCTTGCGGAAATTACAAGGCCCTTAATGGCACGTCTTGCCTTCGCCTTCGCTATCGCAGTAGGTGACCGCCATAGTCCGATCCCAAGACCGTGTAACCGTCCATTGAGGAATCCATGACAAGTCTGAGGAGTGTTCGTACAGATAGAAGCCCTTGATTGAGTAGCGGCCGGGATGTTATACTTGAAACCGATTCCACCTCCGATTTGTTGAATTCCCTCAGGTAAATCGAGGACTGGCGAAGGTCGAGGGAGAGTTGAAGTCGATCGGCCGAATTGACCAAGCTTAGTCAGGTTCTGGAGCGATAAAGTGTTCAGGGCAGAGACTCGATGTTCAGGATAAATTGAAGAACGACATTTCCGAAGCTTGCGAGGTCGTCGAAGCAGAGCTGGAGGTTGAGGATTCTCCGTCGACGTCAATATTTGTTCGGAATCCAAAGATTCCCAAAACGAAGCCAAGAGATCCTGAGAAGTCATGTCGAACTTGAGATGGTTCGGGGAAACGCCATTCAAAGCGAAAGCATTATAGACCAGAGGATCAGGTTGAGAAATCACTGGTCCCGTTCTCAAGCGAGGATCATCAAGCAAAGACATGGAAGTTAAACTGTGCGAGGCATGAAGACTCTCGACACCGAGAGAAGAGAGAGAACTGTTTTCCGGAATCTTCATACCATCTTCAGAACTTCCAACATGCAAACTTTCTCGAAAACGTCGACTGCATCTTCTCGGTATCGAGGAAACCACTCTGTCAAGACGCGATCGGAGTTGGCTACGGGACTCGTCTGCAACCATATGCAAAGGGCAAGGAACTACAAGGATATTGACAAAAAGACACGCAAGAAGATAACGTAACAGAAACTCAAACCTCTGATTCGTTTAGCTGCCACCTTTTTCCAGTCTCTAGAAAAGAGTCAGCAGAAGTGTGGCTCATGTAGGGAGGCGCCTACACCGCAGAGAAGTAGTTATGCTTTTTTATGAGGAGAAGGCTTAGACGTCCGATGGGATTGCGTTCGAGGCACTAAGAACATGAGTAAATCAAGGAGAACCTACATCTTAATATCACGAACCTTAGATATTAGATCATGAGCAGTAGTCTCGAGGAGAAGGGGTAGCACGACGGGGCTATGAATGATCATCTTTTTCCAGCCAACAGGGAATGCATCAGAGTCACCAAGTAAATACTAAGGGTATGTCAGGACGGGAGAAAAAGAATGACGATACATGAACATACTCTCCCCGAAGTCATAAACAGCAACAACATTCCAAACCCCCATGTATCTACAAGATAATCGTGCGACCAACCCAAAAGAAGTTCTGGGGCAGAAAACGAAGAAAGCGTTTCTGTTGAAGTTGTACAGAAGGCGGGATCTCGACTATTGCTTGAGAAAGGAAGAATCTCAGAAGATTCAAATCCTTCTACAACGACATGGCCAGCATTGTCGATGACTATGTTTTCTGGTCGTAGATCACGATGAATGATGCCAGCTGCATGGAGAACTGTCAAAGCTTGAAGCTGGTACCAAACGGTCATATAGGATGATATTTGGTGAAAACATCAACTCACAATTTCGCATGCGAAGAAACGAGCGCGTGCGGGCTTCAAGGCGCCATCGGAACTGATAATTTCTTTGATAGTTTCCCGAGAGTAGTATTCCTGTCCAAAGGTACATTTATATATCCTGGATAGCAAATAGACGTTAAATACCATAGCCATGTAGAGAAAGTCTTCGTTTCCAAAAGAGCAATAGATTCTGGGAAGAAATGAGGCCTTAATATCCATGAGGATCTCCAGAACGTCCATCTCCGACGTTGGTTTGTTACGACTCTTAGGAAAACATTTTAAGATGTATAGACGACCAGTTTCGTGTTTTCTATACAAAGGACTACCATTAGCCGCTCGAAGATGGTGTGGAAGTGGTTCAAAGTCTGAGAGCGATATTGACTTCTTCTTGGTCAGCTCGAAACAAAACCGCAGCAGATGAAAGTATACCTGAACCCTTGACGACTCTTCCTCAATTGTTGTTAGGTTACGCTCCGTCTTCGGACACATGATAAGGATTTCCTGGACCCTCAATGAGGATGAGCAAGAAGCTACGCTGCATACTTGAATCAATAGAACACAAACATCGACATCGTCGTCGTCCCACCCCGGAACGAGTTCCTTCATGTTGGAATAGCGCTGTAAGCAGTCCACGATCATACTTGGGAAGACGTTGGTGAGAGCAGGCATACCTCAATATCGTAACTAATATCTCGATCATTGGCGGCCTCAGCACCTTGCCGCCAAATCAACACGTCCGCATCGTCCTCAATCAACCCTTGAAATGAGTTCTTGATCTATACTTCAGCTAATAGAAGAATTCTCAACCTCAGATGAACAAACCGAGAATGGCGAGGTGTCCAGAGAAGTTATCTCAAGGCGAGGAAGTGCAAGCATATCGAGACCCGCTACGACGGGCGAGGTTGAACAAAGCGTTGAGGATGGAGAAAGAAGCTTGAAACAAGTCATCACATGTTGTATTACTAGGTGAGAAGACGAACGAGGTCTGCGTCCCCGCGCTCATTAAGCTGAGATAAAGCAAGTGACATAGCGAAAGTACTAATCCCGGAACCAGAATTTGTATGATGTGTGTCGCGAGCTGAAGCGAGATTGATTGTGAGGAAGTACGGGGAAAGAAGAAGTGGTAGCGCAGAGTGAGGTTCGCGTGAAAGATGATGGTATGGTAGAAGTGAGCGAATCACGGAGCACGTGTCACTCCCGACTGGAGCTGTTTGTGACGCGTGTCATGGGCCATGGCGTTCGCATCTCAAAGAGCCACCTTGCAATGATGTATCTGGATGCTATAAAACCCTGGCCTCCATTGTCAGCCTCTTTAATTCTCCTAAATGCTGGTCGTCCCATTTCAGATCTTTGCAAATCTGTGCATGTTGTTTTTCGCGAAAAGGGACCAGAAGCAACGCGGCAGCTCATCGCGGGTCTATAAATAGTCGTCAATTACTGGCTTTTCCACAACGACTTTGATATTGGTATTGGTGACACCATTGCCGACCCCAAAACTATGACTATATCACAAGAATTGATTCAGCAGAGTAAGACGGAAGTTGCGCAGATTATTGACAATGCCTGCCATGATCGGCTCAAGGTTGTTCCTGGTATGATAATTCGCGAGTCATTCGAGTGTCTCGTTGAGCGTTCTCTCAACTTGGTCCGTGGTTCAATTTGTCTCGATATTTACGAAGGCCCGTTACGTCGCGACAACGCTTTGGTGCTATTGTCCAAGTACATCACAGCGGTTTATGTCGCTGACTCAAATTCTACCATAAAAATCACATTTTCATACACTAGTACTAGATTGAGAGGTTGCCCGGAACGCTAGTTTCTCATCCCAGGCTCGATCCAGGCCGTGGCTCGCCCGAGTCGTCTGAATCCTCTTCACCCACCCGGTTTCCTCACAACCGAAGCATATCTTGCATCGGCTACAATCTCATTGACTTCTCTTACCTCTGGAAAAACAAGGTAACCTTGCTAGACGATCACTGAAAATAAGTAGCATCCTTTGTCGTATAGGGAAATTCAACAACTCTCGGTGAGATTTGTGGCCGCTTAACCTTATAATTCGGGACAACGTCTCATGCTTCAGATACCTTGGTCATTTTTCATTCACGGTCACAATACTTGGATCTCCTGAACAACATCATGATGTTCTAATTAAAGTATCTTTGATTGGGACAAGAGCTCAGCGTATAGATATCGACGATGGGGATGGTCTCTTCATTTTGCAGCGGGTGTTGGTGTTACGTACGGCCTGTGAATATTCATCATTGTTACTTATGTAACAATCGCTTTTACATCGCTTTTGACTCGGTTTTTGACTCATACTCATGCCTGAGTTTGTAAACCTCATGTGATAGCTGAAAAGTAGATCACAAACCCTCCGTGCTAAGAGGACAATCACTATCAGTAACTAGATCGACATGGAAGATGATAGATAATCTGTCATATCTGGGAGAACAATCACCGTTCTAAGCAAGGTCCTTGAAATCTCTCCTATACAGGATCCTCCTGGGTCACCATGTCCTTCAATCCAAATTGGCGTTGAACAAACTAGATTTGAACCTCGAGAGAATTTGCTGTCCTACTCCCCCCTAGCCAGCCATTTCGTTTTGAAACCATAAGGTCGAGTTTTCACCAGAGCCTACTATCGCTGGAGTTTGGAAAGACATTCTCATGTCCTGGCTATGGATCAGCTGGTCGTACGTTGTATCCGGATTCCTGCCAAGGGAAGATCGAAGGGCATTGAGAAGAGTTATTGTAAATAATCCATGCCCAGAGACTTCCTGTGCACTTTCGTCGTCTTGACACGCGCCCATCATGACGTATGTAGAGTTGTCAAAACACCATTTATCATTCAAAGCTCGGGGACTGTCGGGATAACGCCTAGGGTCACGATCTGCAGCAGCAAGCATAGTAGACAGGCTCTTCCCAGAAGATCCCAGAAACCGTGTCTCCCTCCCTGATCCTGAGTTGCCGCTTCGCACCCTCCATCCAAAGTGACAACAATCCAGAATCACAGTAATGTGGTTTCCATGTTTTTTCCCGATTTCAGTGAGGATGATATTGAGCTCACGATCACTGATATCGATCCCAGTAACTTGAGTATGATCAGCCTCGAAGTGTTCTTCCAGATGACGGTCGGCAGGGCAGATAGCTTCAATGGGGCCCGACCTACCAGCTATACTGGCGAAATTTGGATCATCAATAACATGGTAAAGCGACCCATGTCCAGCAAAGTAAATAAAGATGTTGTCACCGTATGCGACCATCGTATTGTCGCGGAGGTGGGTATAGATTGCGTCGAGAATACCCGCACGTGTAGGACAATGAGTAGTAGGATAATCTCTATTTGAGTTGTTCGAGTTGTGTGGCTGAAGAAGCAGCTGGATATTAGGCTCCGGAACGCCAAGATCCTGGCGGAGGTAGTCATACGTGGACATCGCATCGTTGACTGCTCCGTTGAGATGATTACCATTCGGGTAATGGTCGATGCCAATGATAACAGCCCAGAACCTAGCAGCATTCAAATTGATCTGTTTAAACAAAAGAATAAACCAATAGTTGCGCAGAAGAATGAAAAGATACACACCGCGGCAGAAACAGGGGAGTCGGCAAAAATATCTCTGGAATGTGCACCGAAAGCCGATTTTCGTCCTAGTAGCCGAGAAAGCAGTTCAAGTTTCTTTTGGCGCAAGAGATGAAGATTATGCATTGCAACCATCCATCGCTCATCCTGCGAAGTGCCAAGGGAGACATCACATTTGTTCTGAGCTCCATAACTTTCAATGTCATGATAGAAGATCTTAAACCATTTAGAGACGACCTCTAAGATATTTGTTATCAAGTGAACGAATCGAGCTTTGTTGCCGCTGTTGCTTCTCTCGACTGCGGCTGCTCTGCGTTGACATTCCTTGAACAACCTGTCAGATTCCAATTCGCCATCAAGTCGATAAGCTTTCCAAATATCCTGCTCCAAGGTTTCTAATGGGTCCATCAACTGTTCTACGTACTCTAGCTGTCTCGCAATCGTTCCACATTCCTGCTGCTGTTCATGGAGCATTTTCTTCCAGTTGGTCCAGTAGTCACAAGAGCTCTTGGTTAACTGGTGAGAGGGACTCAAGGATCCAGTCAAACGTACTTACTAATGAACACTCAACCTCATGCTTGCTTTTGTCCTGATCTTTGGGTATCTTCGGAACGTCCTCTGCTCGGCTCATAAGTGCAGCACACATGTTGAGTGAAAGAGAAAATCCGGACGGGTCTTCTCAGGAAATTTACTTCTTATGTGAAGATGAATCCAGAGCTTGACAACGACTCGAGCTGTAAAGCTAATGAAACACATGTACACGGAACCCAACACACGTCACATCATGCCATGCATGCATCATGCCCAGTCGGAACCTGCGGATGAGGTCTTTCACCCGAAGACCGTAGAGAGGCTGGCAGTCCGAGACTACAGCGTATCATCACAATATTACCCGCTTCTCGAGTAACCTTAGATATTCAGAAGTCATCCTGTCCTTGGATACTAGTTCCAACGTCGTATTACATAAATCGATCAAAAAACCTTTGATCGAGGTCTATGTAGGCGACGCGAGCCGCAATCGACCCTCGACGCGTTGCGTCTCTTGGCCATGTCACATTTGTTACATTGTCGACATTGTTCTCTTTCTGTCTCAGACATATATATAGTTCTACTTACGCTTCACTCTACCTCGTCCTGCTTTCTCACACAGAGCTCATCAGTCCATCAGACTCGGCTTTTGTTTTCTCCCACCCCTCATATCCACTTACCCCTCCTCTGTGGTTTCTCTTTCTCTCACATAGCACTTGTCTCATAAAATACTTCACCTGTGCTGGCTTGAGTGCAGTTTCCCTCTTGGGATCCATGTGAGAGAGCAAGGGCAGCCAAATATACTTTATTTGCCTGCAAGTACACGAAATCGCGAGATATGTGCCCTTGGGCAAAGGCTCCACCATTCCTTCCTACACTCACCAGACCTCCTGTCTCAGCCCTTTCATTGTGAGCCAAGACCAAGATTTTCAATTGATACAAATGAAATTACTAGGCTAACCAGGACATATCTCTCCGGATCAACCAGTATTGACAAGCATAGAGTGTAAGTGCCCATAGATTTTTTTACTTGGATTCATGCAAGGATCATGATAGTAGATATCTTGTTAACTATTGTGTATTATCCTGGTAATCCCATGCCTTGTCAGACCATCTGTACCAAGCACTCATCTTAGCCCATCTCTTCCAATGAAAGTGACTTTGGGCTAAGTGTCACGACCCCGCCATCTCCGGACCCCCACACACTGCCCCAGCCCCGGCACACACCTTCCCCGCACCCCTCGCGCACCTCCGGAACTGCCAACAACCTCCCAACGCTGCACCGGCAACACCCACGGCCATCTCCGAACAGATCCCCGGCCATCACCAAACCCCGGCATCTCGGCCAACACGTCACCCCAAGGCTTCCCTGTCACCGGACACACCCGGACCCCCGGCATCCTGGCCACCACATAACGTTCCGCAACATTCCTCCCACAAACCGTCGGCACGTCACAATGCCACCTGCTTCTGTGGCGCCGAGGGGCGCCACCATCACGCAGCATGACCGCCGACCCGCCCGATACAAGCCCGCCGTAACCCGCGCCAGCACGCCCCGACCACTATCATGACCCCGGGGCTGGGAGCCAGTCCGGAGATGTAGCCGGAGGAATCAGATGTCCCGGTCCCGGCTAGAATCCTACCCGGGACTTAGCGGAAGGGTAGTACATAAACCATAGGGTAGCATACAAGTCGAGTAGTCTTGATATTAACCGTAGTTCTCTGTATTTCCGTGTCTCTGTCTCTGTCTCTGTCTCTATCTCAATCTCAATCTATTCTCTTGCCTCTCTCTCTCTCTCGTCTCATCTCTCGTCTCCCGTCTCCCGTCTCTCGTCTCCGTGCCTCATTTCCGTTCTGTGACTCATTTCTCCTTTCCATTTCTCTTCTCCATTTCCTTACCTATTGTCCGTATCTCTTTCTCTCTTCACCCCAGTCTCCTAACCAACCTGCCCTGCCCATTCCATACCTACTCCCACCATTCCAAACCTACTCCCACCCCGATCCATACCTCTCC